>PVJS01020448.1:0-32568 GCA_004027185.1 Glis glis
CTCTCTCTCTCTCCCCCCTGTCTGTCTGTCTGTCTGTCTGTCTCTCTCTCTCTCTCTCTCTCTCTCTTTCTCTCTCTCTACCTAGTGAGGCCTTCCACAACTTCGTGAGACCCAGTTTCAAAATAAAGTATAAAAAAATAGGGCCGGGGGTGTAGCGTGGAGGTAGAACGCCCCTGGGTTCAATCCCCGGTACCTCAAAAAAAAAAAGTTGTTTTGTTCTCTTCTGGGCCAGGTCCCAACTTCTCACACCCACTCCACCTTGTGAAACACCCCCGCCCAGCTCAGCCTTGTCAGTGGCGTACAGTGAGCACCGGTTGTGAGCAAGTGATCAGGGGGGTGAACTGACCCTCAGCTCCATGCGGCCAGGCCTGACCTACCTGGGCCTGCCACTCTTCTGCTTGTCTCTGCTCTTCACAAGCAGCTCCCGGCCCTCTGAGGGGATTCACAGGGCCCTCTGGTTACCACTGCTCACTCGCTACCCCTCTTCCCCCACCTAGTGGGGGATGGGGCCTGGCCATCTGCCCAGTGATCCCCCTCCCAGCATCATGTCCCTCAGCAGTGAGTTTCCTTGTCCTTATTAGTAGCACAGACTTGTAGTTATAAGGCATACATTTCCATGGACTTTTTTGTGTGTGTATTCTCTCATTCCTTCCCAACCCCTTACGAAGTAGTCAAGACCTTCTTTTCTTTTTTTCTGTGATAAAATGAGCATCAGTGAAGTTCTGGGTTTGCCCAAGTCCCAGGCCAGTGACAGCAGAGGCCGGGAGCTCAGATTTCCACCTCTGGGCCGGGCTTCTCCCTGATCACTCTGCATGGTATTTCTACTCTGAAACCCGTATGTGATGAGACTTACCAAAGCCATTAGAACAACGTAAGGTGTGAACATGTGGAAAGAGTTTAGGGACTCTCAGGAAATGACAGATGACACCCACTCACACTCCTGATCATTAGATATCACTAGCTTTCTTATCTGTAGTGAGTGTTTTATGTTAATCATAAAATCTTGAACAGAGAAAAGAATGAAGTTGATTGTTCCTGCTCTTAGTTTTTTAAAAATTGAGATGTCTTCTTCAGAGCTCCTTTCCGACACCACCCTGTGATAAGGGGAGCAATTTTGGGGAAGTGCATAAACTGAAGTTATTTGCGTGGCAGGAGGAGATGGTTATGGAAGAGGCACGGCTCCATTAGGTGGTGTAATCACAAGCCACCTCCAAGTCCCATGCTGCTCACGTTGCACAGGGAAAGGCAGGGCTGGTCTGATTTGCAAAGCGCCCAAACTGCTCAGCTACATGTGAGGCATGAGATGCTTCTGCAACCTAGAAAGTGGAGCATGGACAGTAGAAGAAGCAGAACGCTCTTTACAGCGACACTGCTGATTTCTTTAATTCATGTAGCCTCAGGACCAACTGGCTGCAAGTGTCAGACCTGTCTGCAGATGCTTGGCTGGTGGTCCCTGAGCCCAAGCTGAGAGCAAGGCTTCTGCTCCGGAGGTCTGACACAGATGAGGAGCAGGTGCTGGAGCCTCCCAAGAATGTCCCCTCTGCTGGGACACAGCCGTCTTCTGGCTTGTGTGATCCAACTCGATTTCAGGAGAAGCAAAAGGTCTTTAGTCAGTAACATTTAGGATGACTAGGACTTTCTAGGAGAAGCCTGGGTGGGAAGAGCCTGGTGTGGCCTGGTGGAAGGATGGGCAATGTCCAGGTCAGCAGAGCCTACGAGCACTGGCTGTCACCCTGCAGGCTTGGCCATGTGTTTGTCCAGTGACCACCTAGTACACAGCTTGGTGCACAATCCTGAGGGTGCAGGAGACCCAGGGGCACCAGGAAGGGCAGAGGAGCTCACAAAAAGGCTGGGTGACAGTACCCTTGTCCACACCTCTGAAAGGTGGGGCCAGGACAGACCTGGCTGTGAGGCTTGGGGCTCAGGTCAGGTGCGGAGGGTAGATCTGACAGGGGCGCTGCCTTTCAGCAGGGCTTGTGTCCTAGGGAAGAGAGAACACACCCATCTTTAAAGACACTGGAGAGCTCTTTTAGCTACACATTAAGTAGACACGAGAGTCTAATTGAAGGGTGAATTGGTAAATGGGACCAAGTTTAAAAGTTTGCTCCAAAATGAACAGGAGGGATAATTAATTACTCAAGTGGTCTTTAAATAATTAATAATGTTCTGCTGGGTGTAAAGTGAGGATTTTCTAGTCTAAATTGCTCTTAAGCACAAACTTGCTAACTCAGGACCAGAGCATCTGAATCATCAAGAAGCTTTGTCCTCGTCTTTTCACCAAAATATTGCTATTTTCTCTGTTCTTTGGTCTTTTTTCCTGTTCTCTATCCTATTTCATTAGGTCCTGTTTCTACTTCTAAATTCACTTCCTGAAGGGAGGGGGAAGATAGCCGAGGTGAGGAGTGAGTCCTCAGCGTTATAGCTTGAAGAAGATAGACAAGGTGAGGAGTGAGTCCTCAGCATTGTAGCTTGAAGAAGATAGACGAGGTGAGGAGTGAGTCCTCAGCATTATAGCTTGAAGAAGATAGACGAGGTGAGGAGTGAGTCCTCAGCATTGTAGCTTGAAGGAAGGTGGACAAGGTGAGGAGTGAGTCCTCAGCGTTATAGCTTGAAGAAGATAGCCGAGGTGAGGAGTGAGTCCTCAGCGTTATAGCTTGAAGAAGATAGACGAGGTGAGGAGTGAGTCCTCAGCATTGTAGCTTGAAGGAAGGTGGACAAGGTGAGGAGTGAGTCCTCAGCATTGTAGCTTGAAGGAAGGTGGCCTCGAGGTGCAAGCCTCGGTGTGTGTGACACTGACCCTAGGAGGCATGGATGCCAGCCCTGTCCCAGGAAAGTTAGGAGGGAAACCCTCTGGACTCGAGGTACCTGAGCAGGGCAGAGAGGCTGGAGGACTCAGAGCCAGGGTCGTGAGGCCACCAGGTGCATCTGACCTGGCCCTGATACTAGCAGGAGCCATCGTGTCTTCTGCGTAACACTGGGTTCATGGTTGGACCTACCATATGAGTGCTCTGAGTTCTACAATATTGTTCTGAGATGGAAAATACTTAGGTTAGATTGGGTGCTGAGTAAGCACTTGTGTGATTGCTGTTATTATTCAAGAGTCATTTGCCATCACTTTTGGCAGGAGGGAAAAAGCCCTCCATGAGCTGGGACAAAACACCCTTGGATGCTGTCTCTGGAAATTGTGGAGGGGCAGGGACACACCTTGGGGTGCACTCTGCTGGTTTGTGGGTGGTGACCAGGAAGCCACACGCTCTCCCCGCGGTCCTCAGTTTCCTTATCTGCAGGATGGGAAGACACTAGCAGGTGAAGTGAGGATCTGGAGTTCGACTGGTGAAGCAGCTGCAACAGGGCTGGTGTGTGGGATGTGAACCACGCTGTTGTGAGCATCGCTGACATGGGCTGGGAATCAGCCCTCCACTGTGGCCACTCCAGGACTGTCTTCCTGGCCTGTGCCAGTGCCAACCCAACTGTATCTACCACATGTGAGAAGGTGGGTGGCCAACCACTGCAGCTCAGGGCTGCCGTGCTACAAGCTGGGAATAGGCAGCCCTCCCTCCTCTGGAGCCAGGGTGAATTCTGTTTCTAAACTCAAAGGGTTCAGCGTATCTATTTCTGAGCATAAAACAATAACAACAACACATAATTCCATAAAATAGTCTAAGATCTATGATGACATGACTGCTTGCATCATAGACTCCCTAAATTGGTGACATGGCCCAGGAAGGGAGACACGTGGTAGTAGCCTCAGGAGCAATTGGGGGTGGGGGCATTGAATAAAAATAAGAGGCAGTGGAAGTGCCCAGGGGGTGCTGGGTAAATTTTTTTATGAAAAGGGAGTGGTAAACTAGTAAGTGTGGAAACCTAATGGCTTAGATCATGGGCAGGTGCAGGACAGTCTTTCTACCTGTGAGATCTACCTCTCATGGGTATCCTGCTTCTTTTGGTGTAGATTGTAGGCAGGTGCAGGGCACAGTCTTTCTACCTGTGAGATCTATCTCTCATGGGTATCCTGCTTCCTTTGGTCTAGATTGTAGGCAGGTACAGTATACAGTGGTATCCAAGGATAGCTTTCCATATGAGGATACTGGTTGAGGTATTAACTTCCAACACTCCATCCCCTCCTCAGTCTCTCTCAGATGATCAAACAAGACAGAAAGCTTGGCTATTTAATCCGTGAACAAGAGCTTTGGTGACCACATGTATGCAAGGTACTTTGCTTGGCTTTTGAGAAGACAGCAGGGTGAACCAGAGACTGGGCTGGTTCTCAGAGCGCTGTCCACTGGGGCAGATGAGTGCCCACCTCAGCACAAGACAACCACATCTGCTTCGTGCTTCACTCTGATAAACTCAAGTAACCAAATGAGGGATTTAGGTAGACAGTAAGTGAAATAATATCACACTTTAACTCAAATGCCTTTTTGAGTGGATAAAACAGCTGAACACATCCGCTTGGACACACTGTCATTGCAGAAGAAGGCCTGCTCAATCCACAGGCAGCCCGCATCTCCCCGGAGTCTTCTTTGCTATAATTGAGAGCACTTTGGCTGATTGCTTTAAAATGCCTTCTTCCTCAGAGGGTCGCTCCCTGCTTTGATTTTCTTCCTGCAGCGTACTCTCCTTCCAGAGTGTAAAAGTTGTTCCAGTGAGGATGCTAAAAGCAGAATGGAAGGAAATCTGGAAGAGGTTAAAGAGCAAAAAGTTCTAAGGACCTGATGGCCCCGCACTGGTTTCCCCACACCCTGGCCGAAGGCGGGATGTTGCAGAGTTGGAACTTGCTCTGCAGTCAGAGAGGCTGTGTGTGGTGGCTGTCATTGGGCTTCGTGGAGCCAGCTGACCTCTAACATTGTCCCCTGTCCAAGCTTTGCCCAATGATTTTTTAAGCGTATCCAGTATACTCATAACTTCATGGTGTTTAGAGCCCATTTGTCTCCAAGTACACGGGACAGAGTGTAGGCTGAAGGGTGCATGAGCTCCTGTTTTTCTGTAAGGACCTGCAGTCAGGATTCTCCCAGAGCCCTCGCAGCCAGCCCAGGGCATCAAGAGTAGAAGGCTGTGGAGGGCACGCCCAAGACTAGGCGAGTGGACAGTTTCTGAAATGAACAAGAAGAGGTGGCAGTGTGTGTGCGGAGCCCTCCTGGACAGCCCTGAGGCCAGGTTTCCTGTGCTAGCCAGGGCATCCTGGGAAGGACCACAAGGAAGACAGCCTTACAAGGGGCAGCACCCCTCCTCCCCCCCCCAGCATCCTGAAGGTGCTGATGTGGAGTGCTCCCAGACAGGGCTCTATATCACATGTTCCATGTGGACTCCAGTGTTTCCAGACATGGCTCTATATCACCCACTCCTTGTGGACTCCAATGCTCCCAGACGAAGCTCTACATCACACACTCTATGTGGACTTCGGTGCACCCAGACGTGACTCTACATCACACACTCCTTGTGGACTTTGGTGCTCTCAGATGTGGCTTTATATCAGGTGCTCCCCACAGACTCTAGTGCTCCCAGACACTGCCCTACTTCAGCCCTCCACCGGGGATGCCCCGGTGGGTCTAACGTCCTCAGCACACATGCTTCATCACAAGGAGAACATGGTGGTAAAGCCTGGTGTGGGATTTTGGAGTCTAGTTCTGGCCCATCCTTGTGGGGAGGCACCTGCTCTTCTGGGAGCAGAGAGGCAACCCCAGCAATGTAACTACCTGCCAGCGAGTCTCTACCTCTTATCTACCAGAGTGATGCTCTGGGTCCCAGGAGGAGCTGGTCATGGTGGCTGGCTGGACATGAAGCCCCAGGTGGATGGGTGCTGGACAGTTCAGGGAGCTGCCCACAGGTGCACGACCTTAGCATGCTTGTTTGTCCTGGAGGGGAGAGCATGGAATCTCTAGGACTCTACGATTCCAAGTCCAGTCCTTGCTTATTTACTGAAGAAGAAAACATTGACTCCTGAGTGCTCCTGTGCTCTACCAAGACATTATTTGTTCACCTGGAGACAAGGTCTGGCCCAGCACTACTGAGGTATTATAGACACAGCTTCTTTTTTAATGGGAGAAAAGGAACACATTTTAAAAACCATTTATTTCACTACCAAAGTGTATAGGAGCCCCAAAGCATGAACTAGCTTGTAAGCAACCACTCAGTTTTAGGCTAGAAAATCAGAGTTTGTTCAGATAGATTAAAGAGATTGGAGAAGCCCATTAGAAGCAGGCCAGTACGACCTTTATTCTGAGAGTGATGACAGGCCAGTGTGACCTTTACTGCAAAGCTGCTACTTCTCTTTGAATAAGAATATTTCTTTTAATATTCTCATTTCCTTATGGTCTGCTTATGAAATGCTCTTTTGAAACAATTTTAACAATCTTCCAGGAATTTAATTCCTAAGAAAATGAAGAATGAAGTGCTGTGAGTCACCAGCCAGAGACCAACGGGGCTCTGGGGCATGGATGAGTGGAGGAGCCCTGGAGCCAGGCTACCTTTCCAAGATGGCCAGCACCATCTCTCTCCCATGGGCTGGACTCCTCTAACCTCTCCCCCCTGCTCACCGCCAATAGTGCAGCTGGTCTCCCACAGGTAGCTCCCCAGGCAAGCTGGCCTTTGCTCTGCCCCTTGCCTTTCTGGGAGCATCCCTCCCCATGCTACTCAGCACTCCTGCCACAAGAGCTCACACTGTCCATCCCTTCTGTCCCCAAGTGCATGTAAAGTCACCACCCCAGTGAAGTGACCACTTCACTGAGGGGGTCTCAGCAGACAAAGAACTTTTATAGGAAAATTAACAAGATCAATGAAGTTGATATTTATTTTTGAAGTTAAAGCTTACAAGCTAATTTTGATTTTTAAATTTATTTTATTAGCTTTATTTTTGAACTGTCTGCTAATTTGTCCTAAAAAGTCAACTCTCTGAGTTTTTCATTTGTTAAAAACAAGTTCTTTGCAGGATTCTGCCTGGTTCTCTGGGCAGTGTGGGCCTGACCTGCCTGAGGCCACTGAGCTCAGGGCCTGGGTGGGCTCCAGTTGCCACCCACTGAGTAGCTGGCCAGGAGTGTGCGAGGCTGAGCCTTCACAGCCAGTTCACCTGGATCTCGCTGCTGCTACAAGAACAACCCCAGGGTGACTAATTTCTGATGTCAGCTTGGCTAGGTGAAAGGATGTCCAGATAACTAGTAAAGTGCCATATCTGGTGTGTCTGCCAGGGCGTTTCAGGAGATTGGCATTTGAATCAGTGGACTGAGTGGGAAAGATCCGCCTTCTATGGGGCGGTACCACCAACCATCAGGCAAGATGGAACAAAAGACAGAGGAAGAACTTCTTTTGGAGCTGAGGCACCCATCGTCTCCTGCTGAACCCCAGGCTCTCAGCCACTGTCAGCTTCATGACTGTCTAGCTCAGACAGCATGTTGGCCTTCTTGGGGCTTCCCAGCCCAGAGTCACGTGAGCTAACTCACCCGATGAACCTTCCATGTCGCTCATAGGTACAGTTGGCCCTTCACATGCATGGGTTCCGCATGTACAGACTCAACAAACCAAGGATCAAAAGTATTAGAAAAAAAGAATTTCATCTGTATTAAGGATATGCAGATGTTTTTCTTGTCATTATTCCCTAAACAATGCAGTTTAATAGCCACTTACATTGTATTAAGTGTAGGTAATCCAGAGATGATTTCAAGCATGCAAGAGGATGTGCATAGGTTCCATGCTGAGGCCACACCATTTTATAGCAGGGACCTGAGCATGGAGGATTTTTCTATCTGTGGGGTCTTGGAACCGATCCCCACAAGTGCTGAGGGATGATGTGTGTCCTGTTGGTTCTGCTTCTCTGGAGGCCTTGTCTAATGCAGACCCGAAGTGGGGATGGCTGGCGGAACTCTTGCCAAGTCCTAACCCACAGAGTTTTGTGGATAAGCAAAACACAATCCCCCAAACTGTTTTTTTGATGTCACTAAGCTCTGGAGTGATATGCCACACAGCAATGGTTGCTAGGACAGGCCCCTAATCATTTCAGACATCTTGTAATAACAAAAACAAACAAAAAACTTGATTGATAATAATGATACCTCTTCCTCAACTGACTCTCGAACCCAAACCCAAACAGGGGTCCTGTTGGTATGATGGAAGCCCAGGCCATGGTCGCAAACACTGGGAGTGCTGGGTGAGCTCTGGTCACAAAGCCTCACACCTCCTGAAGGCCTTGAGTTGGCCTCTGTGTAGACAGCATGGTGGGGCGCCAGGAAGAAACTTTCCACCTGAAGCTGGTGTCTGTTGAACAGAGCCGACGTGTGGGGGAGGAGCATCATGGGTGAGGGGAGGGTGTCTGCATAGTTGCCCACGGCAGCCTAGGCCTGAGACCAGAACCCCAGCTCCTGGCCTCAGGGTGCCTTGATCACCGCAGCCTTCTCCCCAGCTCAGAAAGTACAGGGTGGACGCGCTCCCTGCCCAGCCCCAGAGTGTTCTGACCTCTGCGCTGTGCAGCAGGTACTCACAAAATAGCTGTTTCCTGTCACTGCCCGTGGCTGCGGGGTTCTCCTTGTGTCCACCCTTCTCCTCTGCACACCTGCCCCGTGTCGCTGCAGTGGCTCTCAGGTGCGGGGTCTGCATGTCCTGTCTCTCTCTCGGTGGCTTCCAGAGGCCAGCGGTGCCCTGGCCAGGGGAGGGTGGCTCCCTGTGGACAGTGGCCTTCCCAGCACACTTGGTCACTACAGAAACAAGTCTGAGGGGATGGATGTTAAGCAGCTTGATTTAATCATTGCACATTGCATACACCTATCAAAAGATCACAGTGTGCCCATAAATGTATGCATCATGATTTGACACTTAAAAATATGGGTGACATGCAAGGAATCCTTCTCTGAGGGGCTGGTTCCCCTGGGAGGGGGGCCCTTCCTCTGCCCTCTGGGATCTGCCTCCTGCTTAGAACTGCCCCTTGCACAGAAAGGTGGAGTGGGGCGGACTCAGGTTTTCTGTTTTTCTGTTTCTGGGAGAGCAGGAATTTTCTTCCCTTTGCCTCCACAGATACACTCTGCTCAGAACACTCACCAGGCGGCAGGTGGGCAGGCCTCAGGGCTGAGGGAGGGTCTGGGCCAGGAAGCCAATTGAATTCACATCTTTTAGGAGGATATCCGAAAGAGGTTGTGCTGCAGGCACTGGTGTGGCCTCGTCCCCAAGCTGGCACGGCACGACCCTGGAAAAGTATGGTGAAGGGCACCTGCAGCCCCCCCCACCCCCCGTCCGGCAACTGCGGCTGAGGGCTGGTGCCGAGCCTGGCTGGGCCCGCCTCTCCATCCGCATGGTGCCCTGTGCCACACCCCTCCTCGCGTTGCCTGTGATGTGGGGCCCGGTTTCCTTCTCATGGTTTCCTCTGGAGACGCAGCTTACCAAATTGGTGGAGTGGAAGGCAACCAAGCCTGAGCTTCCAGGGACCTCATGCTGCTCCTTCCTGCCCACCCCAGCTTTGGCAGCGGGCTTCACAGCCTGAGTTCTAGTCCTGGCTATCTCACTCCTCTCCCCTGGCACCAGTCAGGAACCCTCCAGTGAACAGAGGCCCACAGCCGAGAGAGAGAGTGGTGGTGCACCGACCCAGGCTTCAGCGAAGGCTGGGTGGCAGGGGCACAGACAGTGCAGCCAGCTCGGGCTGCCCATGGGTGGCACCTTGCGTGTGGCACCTCCTGTCCCCAGAGCCACTCTGTGCCCCTTCCCGCCTGCGTAAGGTCTGCCTTGGGAACTGCCCTCCCCAATTCCAGCAGTACTGGGCCTCCTCTGACCCTCCATCCTCAGAGAAGCTTGACCCTCCTCTTCCCTGTCCTCTTCCCAAATGGCCCTCCAGCCGGTGCCTGCAGCCGCCAGGGTCCCAACTTCATGCAATGAGGGTGTGTGGTTCTGTGCTGTAAGCCTCCCAGGTCAGGTGACCTTCTTTTGGCTTTTTATATTGGCTATATAAAGGAGTGAGTAAGGTAAATGATAAAGCTAATGGAGGAAAGTGCTTGAGGACAGTAGAGGCTGATGTGACAAGCTGCAACATTCTGCCCCGATCTCAGTGACCCCAGGTCAGTAACCCCACCTCGGGCCAGCCTACCATGCTCAACACAGCCTCCCCCAGAGGTAAGCATCCCTGAGCTTCTGGCGAATGATCTCCTTGGGCCACTCTTTTTCCCTCTTCTTGATGATGAGGGTCCCAGAAAAGCAATATTTTCCTGGCACCCTCAGCAAAGTCAGAGGCACCTACACCCCAAGCCAAAAGAACACACTGCCAAATTCCCTGTGGGTGGACTGACCCGCAGGACCAGGATTTATGATTTCATTTTTCAGACAGAAGAAATTCTAGTTTCTTAATGTTTGCAGATTTTTAGTCCAAGAATGCAAGGGAATCTTGATTTACTCCAGAGTCAATCATGAGTAGGATTTCGAAGCAGGTCACTGCCATTCCTGTCTCTTTTTCTCTGAGCAGCCCCAGAACCCTTGCTGGGGAGCCACAGCCCCTCATTCACTCCACTCCTCCCCTTCTCTTGTGTCCTATTGAGACTCACCTGCCTGTGTCTAATTTCCCTAGAAATTGTGCTTCTTTCATTAATGACTCTGCTAAAACAGTCAATACTGAGATGTGAACACTCAGTAATGGCTTGACATTATAAATTTGATTGGGTCTCAGTTGGCATTGGTTATAATGATTTAAAATTTCCTGCCTCTTTTTTTCCCCTTGCTATGTTATGTAAAGGCAACAGACAGGAGATAACTCTCCAGGGGACCTTAGGACCTTAGTATTAAATCTGCAGTCATCATTTTTTTTGTGGTACTGGGGATTGAACCCAGGGGCATTCTACCTCTGAGCTACACCCCCAGCCCTATTTTATTTTTATTTTGAAACAGGGTCTCCCTAGGTTGATGAGTCTCACTACTTGCTGAGGATGTCCTCGAACCTGTGATCCTCCTGTCTCAGCCTTCCAAGGACTGGGATTACAAGCGTGCACCACTATGCCCGGTTTTGTGGTCATCATTTAAATATCCTCCACTAAGAGCTAGGGTGAGTGTTCCCCCTTTCATCTGAGGGGGCTTGTGGCTCTTGGGCCTACAGAACTTATTGGAAATGACACTATGGGACTCAGTCTGGTCCTAGCCCTCCCAGTGCCTTGGCCTGGCTCTTGATTCAGTCTCTCTGAACAAGTTCTTGGAACCAGAAGCTGTGCCATGAGGAGCCTAGCCATGCGATCTCCCACCCATGTCGGTGGTCCCAGCAGAACCCTGGGATGTATGTGTGAATCCAGATGGCTTCTGATGACAATAGTCAGCTTGAGCTAGGATAGGAGAAATAATAGTAATAGGTAGAAAGGAGACAAACAAGGAAGAAAAGGGAGACTGCAGCTTTCAGTCTAAATACTCCATGGTGGTCCTCATCTTCACTGTAAAGGGCCCGTCTTCCTTTAGGCATGTGTACATTCTTAAAAGATCCTCACCTTTCACCCTAAAGGTTTATTTTCCTTCAGACCTGAATTTCTAAAATGTCTGGTAAACAAAGGATTCATAAATCTTGGGGCACTATACATCCAGTTAATTAAGCACACATTATGCGTTATGCATTATGTCTTGTTGACCAGCAGAATGTATTTTAGACTGATGAGGAATGTCTAGAGGGAATGTTGTTAAAAGGTTAATGACATTTGGTCCAGCCCAAGCCCAGGCACCATCCATCAATCAAATGACAGAAGCTTGAAGATTCTGAGGAAAACTGGACTGCCATCCCTGCTCTGTGCCCCTACCCACCCTCACTACCTCACGGGGTCTTCTATAAAAGAAGAGCTATGAGACCTCATAAATGGGTCTCTCTCTCTCTCACTCTAGAGGTGGCCCAGGCTCTCTCTTGAAGGTGTATTTCTTACTTTCCTAAATAAATCTCTGTCTATGTCTCTGGAGCATGCTGAAATTCTTCTCCATCACATAAGCCAAGGACCCCTCAGATCCTGAGTTGAGGAATTGACTCTTCTCCCAAGACAAGCTCAGGTGTCTGTGTCTTTTTGGTTGAGGTTTCAGATAGAACAGAGCAGAGGTGTCATATCCACTGCTTCCTGTCCAGACTCCGGAGTCAAAGAACCAGCGGGCAAAGCAGAGTAGCTGTTCTACACCACGGGACTGGGGTCATTTGTCATTCAGCACAAGCCCAAATATGAATCTTGGGTAAAGCAAAACATATAGTTTTGTAACACAAAGTCACCCTTGAACTTAACCATGTGGTAGAGTTTTATATTTCCCTCGAGGAAGCCATCCGCTACTTCACATGAAATCATTAATTCCGGAGTTTAGGGGGACTCAGCATCTAAAACAAAACTGACAGAATCGTGAAGCAAAATGTCCTAAAATTTCTGGAAAATTAGCTATGGAAATGTTCCAAATATGCTCGGCCACGAATTCTACCTACCAACCATGCACTTCTTGATGTGTAATTAGCGCTCATCATTGGTTCAGATCTGAGTGGCTCCTGGGATTTGGTGCTACCTACAAGCTGACACATCAGCCTGCTGCTACTTCCTGGTTGCTAGTAGAAGACACTAATGTCCAGGGCCTGACATGAGGAACAGTTCGTCACTCTCAGGGACAGCAAACAGCAGTAGTGAGAACGTCACATTGTGCCCCGAGCCCAGGGCCCTGGCCGTGATGTGGAGAGGGTCAGTGGACATTGTCTTGCACAGAGGGTGTGTTGAAAGAGGGGCTCCCTGAGCTGGGGAGCCAGGGTCTCCTGAGGGAGCCCTGTCCCCCTTCCTGGACGGTGAGCTGGCTAGGTCTTCTCCAGGAGACACTCTGTCTTCAAGGCAGTTTGTTGTACAAAGTCCTTGAAAGTGAATCGGAGCATCTGCCCACAGAGATGCAGAAGCACGAGAGCCCAGGGTGAGTCTCCACTGGATTTAATCCCTCCATTCCTGCCACACACCATCACCCAGCACACTTGGGATTCTCTGTGCACACTGTCGTTTCTAATACTTTTGGGTCAAGATGATCTGTAGTTGTTGGATTAGTCTTAGTTCTTTCTGAATTCCAGAAGCCTCATTTTGAAGTTTTTCCTTCATGTCCAGTCTTTCTCTCTCCTCACTCCTATTGCCATATTTTGGATCTTGAATTCCTCAAATGCCTGTGTGGAAGGTTTGGTCCCCAGCCTGTGGGAGGCGGTAGCACATTTAGAAGGTGGGGCCTGGTGGAGGGAAGTGCCCTTGAAGGGGAGATTGGGACCCCAGCCCCATCCTCTCTCTACTTCCCAGCCATCCTGAGATGAGTAGCTTCGTCTGCCATGTGCTCCTGCCAAGCGACTATGGACTGCAACCTCTGAAACTGTGAGCCAAATGAACCCTTTCCCATATTAAGTTGGTTATATCAGGTATTGGTACAGTAATGAAAAGCTGACTACCACACCCATTAACTCCACTGCCCATTGTCATCATAGTGCTTGGAATTTCATATGCTTTTCTCTCACCCCATCAGAGTTTACCATCAAGAAGGAGTCTGATAGACTTGCTTGCTTTAGCACATGACTAACTGATCATGGAAAAATTTTATCTCTGCTAACGGACAGCAAAGTTCAAGCCAAAAGAATGAATCTGTAATTATGGAATTATGGTTGTTAGTAAATAAATGAATAGGCTTTTCTTGGGGAGGAGAAGGAAAGAGATATACCTGAGTTTCTGTTTTACCACTTGCTAATACATCTATTTTGTCTATTTTTGCAGATAGCCCCAATATGTAATGCATTAAGACAACTGCCAGATCTGAAACTTTCAGAGGGCTTTATTTTCCATTTTTTTATAGCGATATATCATAGTGTTGTTTGATAGCTATGGAATTCACCTGTGGATATGTGACTGAAAAAAGTTCAGTGTTGAGAGCCACAGGGACTCAATAAATCATAGAATTTACTTAGAGATAGAGGTGTCATTGGAGAGCTTCTAGTTTAAAATGTGTTTATGAAATATGATTTTTCTTGGTACCAATAACAGTTACGCTCCTAGTTATACTGGCAAGGAAAAAGAAAACATAGCAAGTCTCACGGAGGTAAACCTCACATAATTAAAGCTACTTAGCAAACTATAAGTAGAAGGGAACTTCCTCAACCTGATAAAGGGCACTAGCCACAAACCCACCTAACATAATATTATAACCATTTTCCCTGAATATCAGGAACAAGACAAGGATGTCATCTCTCACTATTTCTGTTCAGCATTATATTCAAAGTTCTCTCTAGAGCAAGTAGTCAAGAAAAAGGAATGAGAGCCATTCATATTGACAAGGAAGAGACAAACTGTCCTTGTTTGAAGATAATATAATCTTGTGTATATAAGGAATTCACAGAAAACTATCAGGACTGGTAAGAATGTTGAGTCAGATTGCAGAATACAAGATCAATATACAATTGATATACAGAAAATCAATTGTGCATCTATACACTCATAATAAACAATCCAAAAGTGAATTTAAGAAAACAGTATTTATAATAACATCAAAAAGTATAAAATACTTAGGCATAATTTTATCAAAAGAATGACAATACTAACTACAAAACATTGTTGAAAGAGAATCTAAAGACCTAAATAAATGGAAATATATACCATCTTTGTGGATCAGAAGACTTACTATTAAGATGACCATTCTTCCCAAAGTGATCTACAGATTCAAAGCAATGCTTATCAAAACACCATATTTTTTGTTAGAAATTGGCAAGATGATTTTAAAATTCATATGGAAAAGTGAGAGACCCAAAATAGTCAAAATAACATTAAAGGCAGATGTGCATCTGCTGAATGGCAATTTGCTTTTAAGATAAATCTAGGTAATGCCTTGTTTCAAATGTTTTTAAAAGCTCCTCACAGCAAGAAGGGTTTTTGGAACGGGGCACAGAGACAGGATGATCCCAAATTATTCCACTTCAGAAGGATCCCATGGAAGGAGAGGGTCCATACCAACTATTCCCAAGTTGTAGTCCCACACATCTGGGAATGTTCAACTTAGGAATCAGCTCTTCCCAAAGTAGACAGAGGAGTTGGGAGGGACTCTCTGAGTATGTTTTCCTATTGACACATTAAATTGCATGATCAGATATTTCACTCCACATTCTGGAAAAGAGCTTTAAAAGCAAATGGTCCTGGTAAAGCCAACACATCAACTTAATTCCAAATTGCTGCTTTTCACACTTGAGAATATGACTAAAATCCTGCATGTGGTGATCCTCTGACTTATTAGAAAAGAGGGAAGCAAATATGTCCCAGTAGAGACTGCATGCAAGCTCTCCTGGACCTTGTTGCAGCTGAGCATTTCTTACAAGAGCCCAGCAAGTGCTATTGATAGAAGAAAGTCAGGCGATCTTACCCACAGGAAACTTGCTCATGTACACCAAAAGATAGGTGCAAGGATGTTCCACATGATAGAGAAAATATGGAAACAATCCAAGTGGTTACTAATGGAAAAATGAATGGTCATGTACACAAGCAGTACATAGTTGTACAGGGCCCTGAGGTATGGATTTTAGCAATCTAATTTTTAGTGCCAAATGACAATCCAAAAATAATTTTAAAAACAACTAAAGTGGAGACCACATGACTTTTAGGGACATATTTATAGGGCAGAGATGCATGTGCAGGGTGTTGAGGGACACAGGTGCTCCTCTAAGGAGAGCGGAGGGACGGCACTGTGGGCCCAGGATACTGCTTTCTAGCTGTTAGCTGTCATTAGGGGTGGTGCTTTTCACAGGTGTGTGTTAAATTTTTTAAATAAACTAAGTTTTAAAAGCAGGCTTGTCATGAATAGTATGAGAGTGTTTTAAAGACTGGTTTTAATTAAGAGGAAATAGAAACTGAATATATTCTTGAATATGGAAGTGGTGGACAGAGGAAAGCTCACAGAAAAGAGAAAGTGTGAAAGGCAGAAAAGTACACACAGAGGTGCAGTCTGGGGTGAGCTTGAACTTGGCCTGCTCCTTCATGTTGCTGAGGACAAGCCATCAGCTGCAGCAGGGATTCTCTGTGCTGGTTAAATTCCAGACAGATAATTTCTCTACAATGATACTGTCTTCTCTGGGGTATCAGGCAGAACCTGCAGTCTTAGGGACACGCATTCTTCTCCCCTCCCAACTGGAGGAGAGGGGTGACTCCCTCCAAGAGCTTCCCTGTTTGCATCTTGGACATATCCCCAGGGACATGCTTTAAAGGGACCAGGAAATGGTGTTTTCAATGTCCTGCCTGGAAACTCTTATGAAATAATAAATCAGTAGGAAGATAACCCAGTCTGCTCTCTCTTACCACTTCTGTGATAAACATAAGTGTCCATTTGTATTTCATATGGAACTTTTAGTCTAAACAGGATACTATCAATTATCCAGAAATGATCATCATCCTAATACTAATTTTTCTACTTGACTTTCTGATTTATAAAGTATCTATCATTGCATTTGATCTACCCTGTGATCTAGGAATTGAGATAGTAATTTGGTACCCGTCGCCAGGGTATTTTCTTGACAGGCTAATTATGTGTTGTGATCATCTTGTCAGGTTTTGTTTTTTCAACCTGATTTTTCTGTCTCTGTGCTGAGATGCCACTGCTTCTGGCTTCTCTTGCACCTGCTGCTCCAGCAGGGCCTGTACATGCTGTCAGTAGGTTGAAGGAGCGAAGGACACCCCAGTCTTCCACCCAAATCCTACGTGTCTCCCAGGACCCCTTGACCAGGGATGAGAGAGGGGGGACACTGGGTCCCCTGCCACATGCTGACCTGAGGTGTAAAGTGCACCAGAGATTCCAGTATAAAGGTCAACAAAAAAATGTAACTACAAAATTGTATGTATACCATGGTTGCATTTTCTGCAAAAAACATGCGTAGAAAAAGAACACAAAGAAACATATCCAAATAGTTAAGTTAGCTATGTTAAGTGATTAAAGGTAAGAATTTTCCCTCTTTTGTTTATTTCCAGAATTTTCTCAGGTGTGCTTATCTTACTTTTGTAGCTTATCTTAATCCAGGAAGCAACACTGGGTCACCTGCTGCATCAACAAGGTGATGAAGTCTTGTTCTGATTGTGGGTGCCTCTCAGGCTGCTCTGGGGCCTGGGCTGGTGGAGCCTCACTGAACTGGGGCTCTGGGCCCTTTGGGCTGTAGGTATCAGGCTCCCTCTCAGAACGGCCTTCCCCCACCTTTCTGCACTCCTTAGTTGGGCTCATTTCCCCTGGTTCTTCAGGACTCAGCTCACAGGGCCCATTCCAGGAGAAGTCCTCCCAGGGGTCTTCATTCGATTCCTGTGCCTGCCCCTCTCAGCAGTCACAGTCATGCATCTCAGATGCCTGCACCTGTTTCCCCAGCTGGCTCTTATGCTCCTTGTGCTTGGCCATCCTCACCCTGGCTGTGGCAGAAGCTCAAGACATGCACATTTTCTGTTGCTATAATAGAACACCTGAGACTGGGTCATTTATGAAGGAAAGTGATTTATTGTGGCTCATGGTTTGGGAGGCTGGAAAGCCCAAGGGCTGGGTTGCAGAAAGGGTCTCATGCTGCCTCAACTCACAGCAGAAAGCAGAAGGATCAGCAGCACCTGCAGGAAAAGAGGGACTGCACTCCCAGAAAAGGCATCGCCCATAGCCAGGTTCCACCCAGGACCCAGTACCTGGGTGCTTGTGGGATCCGCACATGGCCCACTTCTGCATCAGAGGCCTTGGGTAGCATAGCACTGTCCCTGTGTCCTCTCAAAGCTGCACAGGGAATCACTGTTGTGTTCATGTTTTCAGTAGAATTGTAAAGTGGCAAAAAGTTGTGTGTGTTCTAGTGTGTACACTTTTCAGTAAACAACTTGGGCATTTTTGGCAATTTTTCTATATTATGTGTGTTCTGATTATACTTATTGAAACATGATTTTATGTCTTTTAAAACTATTAAAAGTGTGAGCTTGCTTTTGTACATCTTTTTACATTTTATTTTTCTAGTAATTCATTTTCATTGTATTTTAGGAGTTGGTCTGCAATGGCTTGGAAATTAGAAACATAGCATAGCCAGGCCCTCTCCACTGTGGCTTGGGAAGCAACCAGGATGCTGATTCCCAGTGCTCTGAGTACTCCAGGCCTCTCTAGGCCAGCAACCCACACAAGCAGTTTGGGGCTCTCAATGCAAGACTAAGCTTGGAAAATATCCTAGGAGTTTCAAAAAGGGGGAGTTAGGCCTCACATTTAGTAAATGTAGCTATAAAACACTGCAGGGAAGTTCCTACTTTTATCAGGGCCCAAGAATTCAGAGTTTTATTTATTTATTTTTCTGTCTTTCAAAAATAATTTATTGGTGCATTGCAATTATATATCATAGTGAGATTCCATGTGTTAAAAACATATATGCACACAGCTCTTTGCATACCTCCCGCCCCACTCCCTCCTCCTTCCTCTTCACACTCGTCAGTGACATTGGGAATAATACATTCACATATTGCAGTAGTATTATTTGAACTGTTTCCTTCCCCAGCCCTCCATCTTCCCCTCCCTACCTCTCACCCCTAATCCCTTCAACTACTCTACTGATTTGTCTTTGCATTATTTAAAGTTCCTATGTTTCTGATTTTCTTTCTAGCTTCCAAAAATGAGAGAGAAGACATACCACCCTTGACTTTCTAAGACTGCCTAATCTCACTTAGCATGATATTCTTGAGTTCCATTTATTTTCCTGCAAATGACATACTTTTGTTCTTCTTTATGACTGAATAAAATTTCATTGTGTGTATATATACCACATTTTTAATCCATTCATCTGCTGACAGACACCTGGGTTGGTTCCATAATTTGACTATTGTGAATTGTGCTGCTATAAACCTGGATATACGTGTATCACTATATTTTGACTTTAGTTCTTCAGGAAAGACACCAAAGAGTGGTATAGCTGGGTCATATGGTGGTTCCATTCCCAGTATTTTGAGAAACCTCCAAACTGATTTTCATAATGGTTGTACTAATTTACAATTCCACCAACAGTGTATGAGTTCCTGTTTCCTCATATCCCTGGCAGCATTTGTTATTATTTGTATTATAGATGATTGCCATTCTAACTGGAGTTAGGTGGAATCTCAGTGTAGTTTTGATTTAGATTTCCTTGATTGCTAGTGATGTTGAACTTTTTTTCATATCTTTATTGGCTAGCATTGGTTCTTCTTTTGAGAAATGTCTATTCCTTTCTATTGCCCATTTTTGATTGGGTTATTTGTCTTTTTAGTGTTAGTTTTTATTTTAAAAGGCTGTTGCTTCATTAGGCTGCTCCTCCTTCTCCTAAGGGCCCCTGCGAGACAGGGGCATGGTCCTTGCTAAGAGGGCCAGAGACAAGTTTATCAGCAGTGCTCTGTCCCTCTCAGTCTGGATCAGTCTAAATAAGTTACACCAGAAAGCCATAAATATGTTAAGTGTCTACCTGAAGTATTCGTTACTTTAACTTGAACAGACATACATTCTATGGTACATGCTTTGATGCTGGGCCATAGACTTTACCTGAATGAAGTTCACTGACTGGAATTTTACTTCACTTTTCTGAAATAAACCACACCCATAAGTCAACATTTATACCTTTTAAGTGAAAAATGAACTTTGAAACACTGATAAAGTCATCTGAGAATTACATTTTTTTGTTATTAGGCTGCTTTTAAATCTTTCACAGAATTTTTCCCATACCCATTTAAACAAATTATTTTTAGCAATTTACTTTTACAGATTCTTTCCAATGCACTCAAAATTTAAGCCTTTTTAGTTTTCTGTCCATATTTTCTTAGCTTTGGGCTGCAATGGTGTGCTGTGGGGTGGGGGCTCACATCAGGGTGGCTCCTCCTGCTTGGTGGTTTAGGGGCTCTAGTGGCCCAGGAAGACACAACCCACATTCTTTCCTGTGGGCCTTGGCTCTCAGGCTTTGGGTTTTAAGCTGCCGGGTTCAGATGCCTGACCATGGGGGCATGTTCTTACTCCAAGGAGGAGATGGGGAACCCCAAAGATGCCCAGCCCCAACCACTTGCATTTATAAAGCAGCTCAGTGAAGCCGGGCGTGGTGGCGCATGCTTGTAATCCCAGTACTTTGGAGGCTGAGACCGGAGGATCCGGGTTTGCAGCCAGCCTCAGCTACTTAGTGAGGCCCTCCGTAACTTAGTGAGACCCTGTTTCAAAGTAAAGAATAAAAAATAGGGCTGGGGGTGTAGCCTGGAGGTAGAATGCCCCTGGGTTCAATCCCCAGTACTGCCAAAAAAAAAAAGCAGCTCAGTGGAGGAGGGGGCTGTGGTAAATGCAGTGGGGAGAGACACCATTAGGAGACCCCAGGCTGAACAAGAGGACCACCAGAGTCTGTGCCAAACAACAACCAGTAGAGGAGGGGCCTGCCCCCAAGTACTCCAAGCTGGAGAGGGTGAAGCGGGAAGGGGTGGGCTGGGTCAGTTTATGGAGCCAGGGCACAGGAAAGGCTGGCCTGGGGGAGCACCAGAGCTGCTCACTTTCACCCCCTGTCCCCAACTGCACATTCTTGTCCACAGGGAAGAAACTGAGGCTAAAGGCTAGGGAACCCCAAGATTGCACCTCCAGTGAGGGCCTGTCCAGAACACCCCTGGCCTGCCTGCTCCAAGGGCCCTGACTGACCTCTGCACTGCCGGGGCTCAGGACCCTTCAGGAAGGGCAGCAGGAGTGTGGTCAGGGGGTGTCAGCAGGGCTCCTGGGCATTGCAAGAGTGGAGGAAGGTGTCTTTCAGGACTCCTGGACTTGGGACCATAGGGGAAGGGTGTCAGGAGTGTGGACGGGGTGTCCAGCAGGACACCTGGGCTCAGAGCTCTCAGGGAAGGGCATTGGGAGTACGGATGGGGGTGTCCGACAGGACTCCTGGGCTAGGGACCATAGGGGGAGGGCATTGGCAGTGTGAGAAGAGGTGTCCAGCAGAACACATTGGCTCAGGACCATGGGGAAGGACGTTGGGAGTATGGACAGCTTGTTCAGCTGAACTTCTAGTCTCAGGACCATAGGGGAAGGGAAGGCTGTTGGAAGTGTGGATGGGGTTGTCTGGCAGGACTCTTTGGCTCAGGACCATAGGGGAAGGGTGTTGGAAGTATGGACAGGTGTCCAGCAGAACTCCTAGAATCAGAACCATTCAGGAAGGGGATCAGGAGTATGGATGGGAGTGTCTGGCAGGACTCCTGGCTCAGGACCATAGGGGAATAGTGTTGGGAGTGTGGATAGGGCTATCTGTTAGGACTCCTAGGCTTGGGACTATCTAGGAAGGGTGTTAGGAGTATGGGTGGTGGTGTCTGGTAGGAAGCCTGGGCTTGGAACTAACTGGCCTGGAGGGTGTCTGGAGTGTGGACTGGGGGGTGTCCAGACACGACAGAGTGGCCAGGGTTAGGGCTGGTATGGTGAAGGCATGCCAGGAAGACAGTGCAGCAGAATGGGATTGGTTCAGACAAATCTGCATTTCAAGATTAGGATCTGAAAGCATTTCACCACATCCATTTCAATGAGATGATTAGTGGCCTTTCTCTGGGCAGCCATCCTTACAAAAATTCAGATAGCAATGAATTTCTCCCTCTGATGCCCCTGGAAATGGAAGCCCTGGGGCGATGCACCTGCTGTTCACCCCCAGTGATCCATGGGTGCACCAGCCCAGTATGGGCACTGTGTTTACACCCACAGATGGCTACAGCAGCTGGGGCTCTTGGCTTCCAGGGCATGGAACCATGGGGACTGCCCCTGCCAGAGCAAGGCCAGATGAGCCATGTTTGCACATCTGGGCCTCAGGCCACTTGTGCAGTCTGGTCTGCCTGGTGTATCTGCACACAGCCCATGGGACATGATATGAGGGAAATGCCCAGGACCTGGATGCTGTTTCTTGCTGTCCACCAAGAAGGGCCCTGGAAGGAACATCTCAGAGTGCCATGTTACCCACACTTTGGGTTCATTTCCAAGGTTTTTCTCATTATCAATATTTCTCTTTGAGGTCTACAAGGATCTTAATGTGGGGCAAATTGACAGAGAAACCTAGAGCAACCAAGCCATAAAAGACATCTATTCCTGTGTCTTTTTAAAAAATATACTTTTACTGGTGCATTGTAATTATACAACATCATGAGATTCAAACTGATACATTCATACATGTACACATCAGTTGGTGCATTTCCTTCTACATCCCACCCCTTTCTCCCCTCCTTCCTCCCCATACATGTTAATGAGATTGGTAGTGATACGTTCATATATGGACATAACATTATCTTGAGTCTTCCAATGTTCTCTTGAGTTCCAGGTCTGAAGCCCAACCATTTAGGTGTATTTTAATTGTCTGCTTCTGGAAAAGATTAGTTAGGAGCAACTGAAACAGTTTCAGCCTGAGGGCTTAAGAGACAGTGTGCAGGCCTGGCCATACTGGATTCCAAGCTTGTAGGATCGATTTATAAAGCTTTGCCAAATGCAGACTTTATCAGGGGATTTGGACTCCCAAAGAAGGAAGCAAGGCCAGGGCTGCAGAGTCTGAGGACAGCCCTTATGGAGCATCAGGCCCAATTATCCAGACCATCAGACCCAGCCTGGAGACTGGCCATGACTGGAGGGCTCCTGTGCCTGGGACCAAGGTAGAATCATTGCTGTGAGCAGGAAGGAGTTCAGTGGCACACTGGAGAGGCGTTCCTTGCATTTGAGAGCCCCCTAGATTGCCAGGGCCTGACTCAGAAGTGAGAGATACCGGGCAGAAATATACCTGCTGTGACCAGATCAGACAAGGGTAAACAGTTGCCCTTTCCCCTTTGCTCCTGAAGAGCCTCTGGGACTCGAGCCAGGCCCCAGCTTTCTGTGGGGACTGCAGGTGTAGCTTGCCCTCAGAGAGCTGCACTTCACCAGGGAGGAATGTAGCAGTGGCATGGTAGGGGCACCACTGAGGCTGTGATTTTTGGGGCCTTGGGGTTGGGACAGCATTTGAGCTGGGCCCAAATGATGATAAGGACTTAAACAAAGATTGTTCCGGTAGAAACAACATGCATAACATGGACTGACTCCTGCAGGAGAACATCTGAGGACTGAAAAATGAGCCTGGTGGTAGGACCCGGTGGACAGCCAGGGATAGAGAGGCCCTCAGACAACAGGACGCAGAATGTGGCTTCTGTCTGGGGGGAGTGGGGCCTGGAAGGAACCAGAGAGGAAGGTGCAGTATTCCAGAAGAGTCACCATGGAGATCTGGACTAAGCTGCTGGCAATGAGGGTAGAAAGAAATGCCTATGAGTGTAGCCCCTGTGCTCAGCAGAGGGGAGTGAGCAGCTGCACGTATGGGGCAAGGGAGAGGGACCTGGAAAGCTCTGGTATGTTGCGATTGACCAGAAGAATGGTAGACTCTACTGGGCACTGTCTGTTCTTCTCCCTCAGGTCCCCACTTCCTCCCCTTCTGCCCTGCCCCGTGTCCCTAGAAGTTGGCCTGAAATAGAGAATTTGGAGAAGAGGAAGCTGTGAGACAAGTTGAAAAGTGAACTTTGGACATGTCTAGTCTGAGGTCCAAGTGGAAATGTGGGAAGGCAGTTATATTCACAGTTCAGTTCAGGAATGTTTATATTCACAGTTCAGTTCAGGAATGCTATGTTCACAGTTCAGTTTATTGTTTTTAAGATGGGAGAAGTGCAAATCATGATGGAGAGCTAATAGAGAAATAGATGCCGAAGTCTATTGGCTGATCAAAGTTCTTTAGAAGGACAGATTCCCATTCATAGGTGAGGAATTTGGTTTCACATGGTAGATCCTTTTTAAATCTAAAATCTTTTCATGCCCATCCAGAGTCCTCTTGAACATATCCAGGGCTGAGAAAGCCTTAACACCTTCCACCAAAGGCAGCCAGACTCTTCGGATAGTTCTGAGTGAGCCAAATGTCTTCCTGCAAGTTCTCTTCCCTCATCCTGGTTTTCCATGGAGGTCTAGAACAGACATGATCCCTCCTCTACATCATGGAACTTCAGGTACCATATTCCCTATGTCTTTCTAATTAGCCTAATCCCTTTACCACTGGTCATTCTGTACCCCTCTGCCCCTCTCTGGGCCTCTGATTTTATGTACCCCTCCAGGGCCCCAAGCCACACTATAGTTCATTACTCTGAAGGAGATCAGATGTCTTCACCATGAAGTCAATGCCCCCAATCCACTCATAAGAGAGGCATGTATTTTTTTTTTTTTTTTTTTGCTACTGGAACTCCTGGTGTTAGTTTAACATTTCTCCACCATAAATAAAAAGAAAAGGGAGGAAAGTACGGCCCCTGCGCTGAGAGTTCAGTTGTATCATGGGAACTCAGTGACTCTGGATTCACTAAGAATAAATATTTCTAGGCTGGTTTACTTATTTTTTCAGACTTGTGAAAATATACCCATCACTGATATCTCTTGTTATACAAACAAAATTTAAAACAACATTTTGCTACTGTGTAAAGCAGTTTAAAAGTTATTAGAAGGTCATCAAGTAATGGAGTGTGCATAATCCTGACTATGAGTAATATCAGCATGCATGTTCCCGTGCAATGGCACACATGCTAACATTGTGATCTGATGGCAAAGCACTGCTGACAGGAAAAGCTGATCCTAGCCATGCATTTTCAAAGATATCATAGAGTGGATGATACAGGGATCCAGTAAGACTTCAGCAGCCCATTTCTTGAGTATATGGAGTATTTCCAGAGGTGAATCCTAGAAGAAATGATAAATTCATTTGGTCCAGAGTAAGTATAACCAGTGTGGTATAAGTCTAACTCTGTAACAAATGACCAAGGTTGGAAAGCTAGGGACTCGGCCGGCAAGTATTGCAGTGGGAGGTCCTGAATCTCTTTCCTGGTCCTGGTTTTCCATGGAGGTCTAGAACTGACACAATCCCTCCTCTACATCATAGAACTTCAGGTGCCATATTCCCTTGTGTCTTCTGTAATGAGCCCAATCCCTTTACCAATGGCTATTCTGTGCCCCTCTCTGGGCCTCTGAGTTTGGGTGCCATAAGGCACCGAAAAATATTTCTTACTTTTGCTTGTCCAGCATTCAGTCACTCTTCCTAGCATGACAGCACTTGCTTTTCTTTGGAAACTGTTTATTCTCCACATTTCCCAGGAGTTGCCACGGCCCTGACCTGGCCATGCAAGCATGGTGTCCCTCTGGCCAGCATGCTCAGTTCAGGATTGGCATGTGGCCTGGTGGAGCCAGTGAAGTGGGGCAGGGTCATTGTCCCAGGCAGCAGAATCCATCTTTTTATGGAGTTGTTGAGAGGATGGTACCTGAGGGTGGCAGTCCCCGACAGAAGTCCCTGAGCAGGGACAGGAGTGTGCAGAACTGAGTCAAGAGGAGAGACTAAGACTGTTGCCCGCAACTAGTAAAGCTGATTTTCAGTTACTTTAATCAACAAGACCAATTTTTGCAGCTGGTTTGAGTTTGATTTATCCCATCTGTCAAAGTGTCCTGACTATTTACCTTGCTTCGCATTCTTGCCTCAGTGCCCAAACATTTGTCTTGCGATTCACAGCTTCCTACTGGCCCTAAGTGTGATGCCCTTCTGATGTTAACCTTGGCCTTTCTCCAAGCTTACACTTGCACCTCCCCCCCTCCATCTAATTCTGGCTGCTCTGAGTAACAACCAACCCGATCCAAGTTTGGCCAGTGTTACCGCTGTGTTGCCCAGGGAACCACTGGAGACAGAGAAAGTTCACAGCCTCCTCAGTGGAGTTCTTATGTCTCTCAGAAGCAGCAGAAATTCCTCCTGATTTCCTAACTAAAGAAGTCATGGAGAGATAAATTCAAGAGTCATATAAAGGCAGCCACGGTAAATGATGTTTTCTAACCTATGAAGCTGACCCCACTTGACTAGTCTCATTCTATTAGTCTGTGTCCTCCACCCTGTCTCCTGGCTTCATGAAGTCTAGAAAGAGGCATCACCACTGCACTGTGATGGATTGAGAACTCAGGAATCTCTGCCTTGCTAACCTCCCAAACTGCTGCCCCAGAGCCCGGGGCTTCTCAGGAGCTCCCAAGGCAAGCTGAGCTCTTTGCCTGGCCCTGAAGCCCCTGCATCTGGCCCACTCTACTCGCTGCCTCTCACTAATGTCCTCCCCTTCATCTCCCTCCCCTTTTTCCCACTGTCCCATGCATTGGGATGTTTCTGCTATAGCTGCCAATCATGATTTTAAACCAAATCCTCAATACCCACTGGGAATCCTTCCACCTTTGTGAAACCATTTCCAGTCAATGAGATTCATCACCTATTGAAGATATACTCTGTGCTTGGCTGATGCTATGGCTTGGGGTAAAAACACTACAGTGGGAGCAATGTTATATAAGATATTTGCAAAATGTGTTCAGAGAAGGGGTGAGGGAATAACTCCCACAGTGTGGACCTGTGGCTGCTGTGACAGATGCCGGGGCCTTTGCACTCAAATGCAGGCATCTCAGAGGGCAAGTGCAAGGGCCTAGAATTTGCAGATGTAGGCAGGGCCTGCCCTGGACCCATCCTGCTTCCTAAGGCCCCATGGGTTAGCACATGCTGTGAACCAATCAACTGCTGATAAATCTTCTGTCACTTAGGAAGAGATTTGCTATGTGCACCTCTTAGTCCTGGCATAGTTATAATCACCATAGAAAGCTTTTCAATAAGTACCTGTTTGTTGATTTTCTTTTCTGTTTCCTGTTTAAATAAGTTTAGGGTGAAGGCCAAATTTATGGTGTACATTTGCCAAAAATCACACCCTATGGAGACAGAAAACTGATTGAAGGGAAATAAAACGCCCACACCCCATGTCTATACTAAAGAACAGCGAGTGGAAGTGATTTTAACCTGTGGAACAGCCTTATTGAATGGAAGCATAGTGCTGGTTCCATATTTCTGCTGCCACCAACCCACAGACCTTGAACACTGGACAACATCATTGGCTTGTTCCCTTTTCCTCATAAAAAAGCTGGAGTTTGTCCTGCCTCCACAGCCCCACAAGACTGGCCATATCCTCCTCAGAGGCAAAGACTCCCACTGGTCCAGTGTGGGAAACTGTTTTAAGTCTAAAAAAGATTGGCTTAAGGATTAAGATTGTCTTCTTGCTTGCTTTGGCAGAAGACTGCCTTTCTTGAGGGAACTGAAGACAGTGACCCCAATGCCCCTTTGCTATCTAAGCTGTGTCCTTCTCTTTTATTTTTATTTTTATTTTTTTGCAGTACCAGGGATTGAACCCAGGGGCGTTCTACCTCTGTGCCACACCCCCGGTCCTATTTTTTATGCTTTATTTTGAAACTGGGTCTCACAAAGTTGCGGAGGGCCTCACTAAGTAGAGAGAGAGAGAGAGAGAGAGAGAGAGAGAGAGAGAGAGAGAGCTGAGGCTGGCCGCAAACCCGGATCCTCTGGTCTCCGCCTCCCAAAGTACTGGGATTACAAGCGTGCGCCACCATGCCCGGCCTGTGTCCTTTTCTTTTATTGCACCTTTTGCTTGCTTTGCTTAAGGGCAGAAGATGCCCTAAGGAGGGAGCTGAAGACAGCAACCTCTTCTGATCTTGCAAAACTGCTAGATAACAACTTATCTTCTAAAACATTCCTAACCTAGTGCTCTATTCACTAGCAAGAAACAATCAAGGATTTAATGACCCAGTCTTAACTCTGTGAGCCTATAATAAAAGAAAGAGTTTCACTAGGGAGTTTGGCTGTCTTGCCTTCTCCCCTCTCACCTCTTCGAGACCAGAAATAATCTCAAGAGCACTTTTTCATCAGTAGTGCCCTGCTGGTACAGAGCCTGGCAGTCTAAGACACAGGGGAACTGAAGCTCTGGGAGAGTGGGCTGGTGTGCAGACACCTGTGCTCAGAAACGATCTAGGGAAAGGTTCCCTCACGCTCCGACTCCTTCCTGGTGTCCACATTTCATATCCCTGGAAGCATATTCTATGCTACACTTTACCCTTACATTTCGATGTAAATGAACTCCAGGGTGATTTCATCACATTCTCAGATGGAGAGTAAAGGAAACCTGAATAAAACTGGCAGGCTGATAAGGATGACCATAACATATCAGCGTTGAGGCTGTTCTCTGAAGTAGACAAACTCCCAGCATGGCAAAAATTGTTCAAATGATAGTTCTTTAACTGTGTCCTGCAGCTGTTTTAGTGCTCTGGTTTTCCCCAAATCAGTTCATTGTTTTGTAAATAAACACGTAGCTAGGCAGCTGTTATGAAAGATGACATCTCAAGTAAACAAAGTTATTACAAATTTCTACCAGGAGATTCTGCCACAGGCACCCTGGGATCCAGCTGCAGACGGGCACAAGGGGGGTGGCACCTGCTTCCCCTTGCTGCCAGAACTCCCTGACTCTGCTGGCTTGTTAGTTCCTAAAGTAAAGCAGCTGGTGACTTGGTTCACATTTGGAACAGAAGGGGAGGCTCAGCACACGCTCACACCACCCAGACATAATGAGTCTGAACCAACCTGCCAGTCTACAAGATAAGCATCTCAAAATGGACAATTCTTATATTGAATAAAAAACTCACAAATATTGGGGTTCCAGCCACTCTGATTTAAGATAAAAACACTAAAATAAATAAAAATTCACATACTCAAAGTATCTACAAGATGATTGTAAGAACAAACTGAAAGTCACCCAGCGGGATGAAGGCTTTCTGGGTAAAATGAACTTGTGTTCTTATAGACTGAGATGTTGTATGAGTAAAGAGGTTGCATTTCTGGGGTTTCCCCAGCATGCTGACTTCTGGGTAGGGGACAGAGGGGCAACAGCTGGTTGCACCACAGAGGAGTGTATTTCCATTGTTAAAAGATGATGTGCCTGTTGTCGGGCATTGCTTTTGTGCTCCAAATCCACCTTTCTTGGCCTTGCTGTGTGGCACTGGAATTAGACATTGTAAACATCTTTTTCCAGTTGGCAGTGTCAGGATTGGCAGTAATTGTGCCACAGGGAACTGAGAGGCCATCACCAGAAGAGGAACTTTTCTTCCAGCATCTGTCTTCAGCATGCAGCCAGTGGATGGGTGTGGTGTTATCCACCTGGGGCTCTTACCCATATGCTAGGTCCAGCCAGTGCTCATCACCCAGTGCTCTGTGCTCTGGGAGAACCCCACCTTCCCAAGAGACTGGGATCTCAGCCTCAGTGGAGTGCCCTTTTGACTTAACAGTGTCTTCATTTTTCATTTCCTTCAGCCCTGCCATCACTGCTACTTCCATGCTAACTAGTAGCCTACCTCTACACATTTCAGGACTAAGTACCTTTATTTTAAGATTTCCATTTACAGATTGAACAGCGTTTCCAGAATGGAAGTGGAGGGGCCTCAAAAATCTGTTCTTCCATAAAAGCAATAAGAAGATTGTCAAAATAAACTTTCTCTGGACTCTAGAAATTAACCATAGCTTTTTGTCAACCCTTGTGTCAAACTAGTTTTCTTATATTCATGAAAACTTGCTGACTTGTCATATAAGCTTTGTGATTTTAACTTTCTGTTCCAACCTTCCTGCATCAGCTTTGCACAACCTTGAAAACAAGCAGCCTCATAGTCGTGACTACCATGGAAACCAGCCACCCACCCAGAGGTCACTAGAGGGGTAGAATGGGTTTGGAGCTCTCACAGTCTCATCCCAGATAACTATCATGGTTTGACTAGTGTGGCCAAAGACAAAGACTACAAGGAGAACAGTTCACTTTGACCACAATGCCCCTCCTCCCAAACCCACACAGTGCTTCATGCAAAGATTCATGCTTCTTACAGTGGAAAAAAGTGGGGTAGAAGCAGACATTTGACTTTCCTACTGTTCTGTGACCCTTCACAAGAGGTTCACTTTAGTCTTGTCCCCACAGCAAGCATTTCAAGTGCTACAGGGTTATCCAGGAGTCAATAATAAACAGAGTGGAGGTGGAGCTCACAGCAACCAACATGCAAACCTTATGCAAGCCATGGTAGACCTGGGCAAAGGGCACCCTCTAGCACTGGGACAGCTGCAGCAGTCATGGGCTTAGAGGTGAAAACTGGCAATGTACTCAGAATTTCTGGATTGGCATACTGTAGAAGGATGGTCACAGACAAAGCCAGACTGCTGAGATTGGAATAAGTACTTTCATATTCAATGAACAGACATTGACACACAACCAAAAAGATTATGAAGAACAGGGAGACATGATGTCATCAAACTGACAAAACAAGGTGCTAATGACAGACCATGAGAGAGATAGAGATATACGAACCACCTCACAAAGAATTCAAATTATCTGTGTTAGGGAATTTCAGAAAAATTCAAGATATAGAGAAATAATTCAGAAGTATATCAGAGTAATTTAACAGAGGAGTTAAAATATTAAAATCAAATAGATATCCTGAAGCTGAAAATACAATGAATGAAATGAAAAATGTAATAAAGAACATCAACAGCAGGATTGATCAGAGGAAAAAATAAGTGGGCTTGAAGATAGGCTATTTGACAGCCTCAGCAACTTAGTGAGGCTCACAGAAACTTAGTGAGACTCTGTTTCCCAATAAAAAATAAAATAGGGTTGGGGTATAGCTTAGAGGTAGAATACCCTTGGTTTCAAGCCCCAGTAAAACACACACACACACACACACACACACACACACACACACACGATAGACTATTTGAAAACATACAGTAAGGAGAAAGAGAATAAAAAAGGGGGAAAAAGTTAGACTTTGGGATTTATGAGACAACACCAAATGAACAAATGTTTGGGTCATCATGGTTTAAGAAGGAGTAGAGAAAGACAAGGGGTGGAAAGCTTATTTAAAGGCATAATGAGAGAAAACTTTCCAAACCTGGATAAGGGTATAAAAATCCAGGTACAGAAAGGTAAAAAGGTACCCATCAGATTTAATCCAAATAAGATCACCATTTTGATTATTTTTTCATTACCATAATGAAATACCTGAATTAGGCTGCTTTATAAACAAAGAGGTTTATTTTGGGCCACAGTCATGAAAGTGCAAAGTCTATGGGCCTCATTTGGTGATGGCCTTCTTATTGGCAGAGTCACAAAGGGTACAGAGTATCACATGACAAATGACAGGGAAGGTGAATGTATATGTGTTTCTGTCTCTTCTAGTCTCCTTCCCTCTTTTTATAAAGCCACCAGGATTCAATCATGGGGACTTGACCTAATGAGTTTATCTAATCCTAATCACTTCCCAAAAATCCCACCTCTAAACACCATAGTCAGATTAAGTTTCCACCTTCAGAATATTTTACAATGGAAATTTAATTTTAACATGAGATGCCTTGGGTGATACTCAAACCATATCAAAATCATAGGAACTACCCCCAAGATATATTATAATTGGACCGTCAAAGGTCAAAGATAAAGAGAGGATCCTCAAAGCAGCCAGAAAAAAGAAACAACCTATAAGAGAGTTTCAATGCTCCTAGCAGCAGTCTTTTAGCAGAAACTTCACAGAACAGGAGGGAGTTGGATGGTATATTCAGAGTCCTGAAGAAAAAACAAACTTGCCAACCAAAACCATTTTACCCAGAAGAGTTACCTTTCAGAAATGCAGGGCTCAAACTTTCCCAGAAAACAAAAGCTGAGGAGTTCATTACCACCCAATTGTTCTTACAAAAAATGCTAAAGGGAATTCTTCAATCTGAAAGAAAGGGATACTAATGAGTAACACAAAAGACATTTGAGGGCACAAAACACAGTAGTAAAAGTAAATATACAGTCAAATTTAGAATTCCCTAATGCTATAATTGTATGTAAACCATTTTATCTTTAGTATAGAGATTAAAAGATAAAACTATTGAAATAATAACTATAATAATTGATTAAGCCAGGCGTGGTGGCACACGCTTGTAATCCCAGTACTTTGGGAGGTGGAGACCGGAGGATCCGGGTTCGCGGCCAGCCTCAGCTCTCTCTCTCTCTCTCTCCCTGTCTCTCTCTCTCTCTCTCTCCTTAGTGAGGCCCTCCGCAACTTCGTGAGACCCGGTTTCAAAATAAAGTATAAAAAATAGGGCCGGGGGCATAGCGCGGAGGTAGAACGCCCCTGCGTTCAATCCCCGGTATCGCAAAAAAAAAATTGATTAAAGTATGAAAAGTTATAAATTGTGACATCAAAAATTCAAAATGTAGGGGAGGGAGTGAAGTTACAGCGTAGAGTTGCTTTTTCTTTTCCTTTTGAAAAGTCAAAGTTAAGTTGTCATCAGTTTAAAAGAAACTATTAGAACTATAAGATGTTCTTTGTAAGCCTCATGGCAACCATGAAACAAAAACCTATCATAGAGCCGGGCGTGGTGGCGCACACTTGTAATTCCAGTACTTGGGAGGCGGAGACCGGAGGATCCGGGTTTGCTGCCAGCCTCAGCTACTTAGTGAGGCCCTAGGCAACTTCGTGAGACCCGGTTTCAAAATAAAGGATAAAAAATAGGGCCGGAGGTGTAGCTTGGAGGTAAAACGCTCCTGGGTTCAATCCCCGGTACCACAAAAAAAAAAAAAAAACCTATCATAGATACACTACAAATAAAAAGCAAGGTGGTGCACATCTGTAATCCCAGTACAAGTTCCAGGCCATTCTCAGCAATTTAGCAAGGCCCTTGGCAACTTAGCAAGACCCTGTTTCAAAATAAAATAGCGCTGGGAGTGTAGTTCAGAG
>PVJS01020449.1:0-32558 GCA_004027185.1 Glis glis
CTCTCTCTCTCTCTCTCTCTCTCTTTTTCTCTCTCTCTCTCCTCTCTTTCCCCTCCTGATCCATGATTCAGTTACCTTCAATCGACTATGGTCTGAAAATATTAATGGAAAATTCCAGAAACAAACTATTCATAAGTTTTGTTTTTGTGGTACTGGGGATTGAACCCAGGGACATTCTACCTCTAGCTACACCCCAGCCCTATTTTTATCCTTTATAATGAAACAGGGTCTCACTAAGTTGCAGAAGGCCTCACTAAGTACTGAGGCTGATGGCAAACCTGAAATCCTCCGGTCTCAGCCTCTCAAGTACTGGGATTACAAGTGTGCACCACCACGCCCAGCTTATTCATAGTTTTAAATCACTCACTGTTCTGAGTAGTATGATGACATCTGGTGCCATTCTGCTCAGACTGGTCCAGGATGTGTCATCCTTTCAACCAGTGTATCCACACTGTATACACTATCCACCCTCAGTCACTTAGTCTTGGTTATTAGATGGCAGCATCTCAGTGTTTGTGTTCAAGTAATCCTTACTTTATGTAATAATGGCCCCAAAGTGCAAAATCAGTGTGCTACAATTCAGGTGTGCCAAAGAGAAGCTGTAAAATGCTACTTTTAAGTGAAAACATAAAAGTACAATAAGATATTTTGAGAGACACAGAGAGAAAGAATGAAAGCGAGAGATCATATTCACATAAGTTTTATTGCAGTATGTTGTTATAATTTTTCTATTTTATCATTAGTTATTATTGTTCCCTTACCGTGCCTAAATTATAAGGTGAACTTTATCATAGTTATGTAAGTACATACAGATGCATATGAAAAATGCAGTGTTTTGGTATTATATGTGCTTTCAGGCATCCACTGAAGGTCTTGGAATGTTTCCCCTATGGATAATGGGGCACTACTCTATTTAACATGTATATTCTAGACAATGTGCTAAGAAAGAGCTGATTGTATAGAATCAACATAAATTGTAATACTTATTGATATGGTTTGAATGTCCTCTCTGTATCTCCTGTTTAAATTTAATTGCATTGGGACACTGTTAAGAAGTGAGATCTTTACCAGGTGATTAGGCATGAGGGCTCTGCCTTCATGAATGGATAATGTTGGCATCTTCAGATTGGATCTGTTACCATGGGAGTGTGCTCCTGATAAGAGGATGTGCTCATCTGATTCTTTTCTCTCTATCTCATATATGTTCCCTTTCATGGTGTTAGGATGCAGATACCAGGGCCACGCTCTTGAACATCCCAGCCTCCAGAACCATGAGCCGAATAAAATTCTGTTGGCCTATAATTACCCTCTGCAATATTCTCTTATAACAGCCTAAAAGCGATTAAGCCAGCTATTGTCCACAGTGCATTTATTGTGCGCCCACCATTCTAGTAAATATTTTGCATGGGTTACTTTAGCTCTGATGGGAAACATCCCATTATTATTATCATCATACAAATGAAGGAACTGAGAGAGGTTAGGTGATTTCCACAAGGCACAGTTAGGATGTGCGTGGGCTACAATTCAAACCCAAAAGCCTGGTTTGAGCCCACATAGCCACTATCCCTAACTTTGAATATTTATGTAACCTGGTGAATTCCAATGTATGGTCTGTGGTCCACTGGTGGGTCCAAAGGATCTTTCTATATCAGAAATGGGCCCATTTCTTAATCATAGAGTTCTTAATCTATCATCAAATAATAAGGGAACAAGTGGGCTTTGAGGTATTTTGGCCCTCATAACTGATCTGAGATCCAAAAAGTTACACACACTGGTTTAGAGTAGGAGAAAGAACATGAAGGAGTATCTCTAATACATTGTTTTAAATGCTCTGATAAGCTCTATGGCAACCTGGAAGGATGACCAGGGGCTTCCCGGAGAAGATGATCTGGGCACTGAAATTATAAAGATCTGTAAAAACTAGATAAGCTTCAGAGGAATGACTTGGGTGGGAAGGGTGTTTGAGGGGAGGGAACAACATATATAAATACAATCAAGGATAGAGATAGTATAGCAAGATCAGAAATCTATTTTCAATTTGTAATTCAAAGTTGCTAAAATATTTGGTAGGAGAAAGACAATGGCTGAGGATGAAGCTGAAAGGGTGATAAGAGCCACATCATGAAGCACCTTGTATAGAGGAAATAGCTGAAATTATAATCTGTAAATTTTAAAAAAGCTTCTACTGGCTGGGGATGTAGCTCAGTGGCAGAGTGCATGCCTAGCATGCGTGAGGCCCTGAGTTTGATCCCCAGCACTGAAAAAAAAAGTTAATAAAAATAATCTTTTTTTAAAAAAAGCTTCTACTGTGTGTGAATGTGTGTGTGTGTGTGTGTGTGTGTGTGTGTGTGTGTGTGTGTGTGTGTTTTCTTTGCCTCCAGGAACAAATAAGGGGAATGAGGAAATAGGAAGAAGATAGATTCAGATTTCTCAGTGGTCACAGAGTTCTGTGGATATGTTTGGAAATCAGTACTGTCATTCATTAGTTCTTAATTGAACCAAAAACTTTCTGCCTACAAAACTTTCAGTTTTCATACTGGGTACATACTTAGTCACTAAACCAATCCCTGACTTTGAGAATATTTATGCAACCTTGTGAATTCAGTTGGAATGTAGGAGTTGTATACATTTGGTATTTTACTACTACAACACAAAAATTATGCTAAAAGATCTTTATTGTGAGACCTTATTTTTTTAAAAACTTCCAAGTTTTTCATAATTTTTTTTTACAAATTGTTATGCAACAGATTTGATAGTTTAATACAGTTCTTTAAACCATGTTTATTGGTCAGTTACTCTGAGCCAGGCACCATGGTCAGTATTTTGTAAACACAAGCTTGTGACATATTGGTATTATCTGAAGAAAGTTATCCCACTTTCAAAGATCAGAAATCTTAGAAAATAATACTGAGCATTTGTAGGGCCCCCCACCCGGTGCCATGAAAGGGCCTGGGGGACTAGCAGAAGCCTGTTCTAGAGTACCGAGTACCGGGCCTCTCCCACGTGGCAGTAACTCAGCATATTAATGGCAAAGATGGCGCTGGCGGACTCCTCGGAGGGACGTCCCGCAGATAGCCCCACCTAGCCTCAGGAGGGCTATGATAGGCAGTTACCTCCTTCTGTGCTCACAGACGACAGGTGCCTCTACCTATGATAGGTTACAGGGGGGCGTGGTGACCCGACCCGTCGCGTGCCATTGGACCACACTCTATTGCTTGCGAGTTTCCTGTATTGCCTCTACTATAAAGGAGGGATTTGGCTTTCTAATAAATGAGATTGTGCCAGACATGACTCCCGGTCCGAGGTATGTGTTTTCGGGCCGTCGGCGTCTGAGCCCCCCCCTTTCAGCATCGCATCACTCTCGGACTGGCCCCGAGAGACTGATGCCCCGACAAGCATTTCATACACTTAATGGATATTTAGATATTCTCTTTCTAGAAGTGCCTGCTAAGTCTTTTGTCTATTTTGTTAAAATACCATTGTTTGTTGACCTTATTAATTTCAGGAGTTTTTAATATATTCAATTTAATGAACAACTTTTTACTCTATAATTTTCATAAGTAAATACACAAATTTATTTATTTCCCGGGAAGGCCTGGGGCAGATCCTTCATTGGCTTTTCCAGCTTCTTCATGGCTCTGGACATTCCTTGGCTGCTGGCAGCATAATCCCCAATCTTGTCTCCATCTTTATGTGGCCGTCTCCTCTATGTCTGCTCCCTTTAACTTCACCTATAAAGCAACTTGCCAACCAGGATGATCTCATCTTAAGACTCTCAACTTAGTTGCATCTACACAAATCTTTTTCAAAAAAATCACATTCAGAGGTTCTGGGTGAACTTATATTTTGGAAGTTCACCATTCAACCCCCTCCAGAGACTAAATTTCTTCATTTTTCTTAATATGGATCTATAGTTTATCTGACGTAAGTTATTGAAAACATTCTTTTCAAACTGAATTTCATCTGTAGCCTTGTTGAGAACCTACAGAGTGCATACTTGTGGGTCTATTCGTGAACTCTTTTTTCCTCTTCCATTGATCTAATGGTCTATTCTTAACAAATACACACTTTTAGAAAATTGCTATATCTTTATAATAAGTATTGATGTCTGAGTTTAAGTCCTCCATCTGTGTTCATTTCAACCCCCCAAAGTGTCTTGTTATTTTTAGTCTTTCAAATTTTCAACTAAATTTTAGAATCAGTTTGTCATTTTAAACATTCTTATCTGCTATCTTCCTATCACAGCCTATAGAAAACAAAAACAAACAACAGCAACAACAAAAACAAAAGCAACCCTGACATTTTGATTAGGACTTCATGAAACCTGATGAAATTTTTCATAAATTTTACACCTTAAGAATTTTAAGTTTTATAGTCCTTGAACATAGTATATCTCTCTATTTGTTTAGACTTTTCTTAATTTTTACTCAGGAAATTTTATAATTTGTAATTGTTTATAAAAGCTTTGAACATTTTTATTGAATTTATCTTAAAATACTCTTTTTAAAAGAATAGTGAATGGTATCCTTGAATTTTATTTTCTAATTATTTATTGCTAATATAGAGAAACAGAATTGATATTTGTATACTGACCTTGTAGTCAGCAACCTTCCTAAATTCTATTAGTTCTAATGTTTTGTAGATTCTTGTGAATTTTTCATGTCAGCAATCATGTAAACAGTGTGTGTAAATAAAATCAGCATTAGTTCAATTTTTCACATTCTGTATGCTTTTTATTTCTTTTTCTTGTTTTATTTTAATGGCTAGGATTTTCTATCTAATGTTGAATAGAGCTAATGATAATAGAAATCCTTAACATGTTTCCAATCTCAGGTGAAAGTGTTCAGTTTTCCACTACAAAGTTTGATGCTAGGTTTTTGTTTTGTTTTGTTTTAGTTACCCTTTGTCCAATTAAGGAAGTTTTCTTCTATTCCTAGTTTCTTGAGAGTTTTATCTTGAAAGAGTATCAAATTTTATCAAATGTTTTTCTGTGTATATTTATATCATATGGGATTTCTCCTCTGACTTGATAATTTCCTCTAACTACTCTTTACTTATGCCTTTTCATGTTATGTGTAGTGGCCCTCTGATTATAACACATATTCTTAACTTTTGCAATTTACCTTGAATCGACACTCTATGACTTTTGGACAATGCAGAATCTTTACAAGAATAATCCATTTGCTCCCTCCTCCTGTCATCATGTCTTTTATTTCTCTATATTTATAGCACCTTCAATACATTGATTTAAAGTCTGTTTGATTTATTTGCTCACATAGTCTCCCTCTTTTAATGTTTTCCATTTCTATCTGTAATTCCATGCTTTTTTCTGAGATCATCTTTCTTTGATCCAAAAAAACTTTCTTCAGTATTCTTCAGTATTCCTTATAGCATGGGCCTATGGGCAATAAATTGACCAAGCAAAAAATCTTTGTCTGGTACTAACACCATTCTCTGATAGGAATATTCTCAGTGATAGAGTGTTTTCATAACTTATCCAGTGAAAAAGAAAGAAGGGAAAAAGAAAGAAAGAAAGAGAGAGAGAGGAAGGAAGGAAGGAAGGAAGGAAGGAAGGAAGGAAAGAAGGAGAAAAGAAAGAAAGAAAGAAAGAAAGAAAGAAAGAGAGAGAGAGAGAGAGAGAGAGAGAAAGAAAGAAAGAAAGAAAGAAAGAAAGAAAGAAAGAAAGAAAGAAAGAAGGAAAGAAGGAAAGAAAGAGAAATTGTGATGTCAGATTCAACTCAGATATTCTGGGTCTAGAGCCCTTACTTTTCATCAGAAACACTAAATTATCTCCTAGCTTAAAAGGAATATCGGGGTAGAGAATAATATTTTTTGAAGTATTTGTGTCACTCAACTTATAAAATCATTATGACATGTTATGTATAGGAATGGAGATGCTTTGAGGATATAATGTCCTCAAGTTTTATGACATATGAGAATTTAAAACATGGACCTATACTGGTTTATTCATGTTCTTTCGCTAAAAGACCCTTGATTCACATCAAGTCTTATGTTCTTTCTTTCTTCACCAAAAGATCAAAGCTTCTTTTATTTGTTTATTACCTGATCGTTGATCCTTTTACTACCTTCAAGATCTTGCTCCATCAAACATCTATTTCTCCTGTACACTCAACGAAGGCCACTGCATTAGCTTCCAGGGGCTGCTATAGAGCGCTAAGAACCACAAACTCTATGGCTTAAACCACAGAGAACCATTGCCTCATAGTTCTGGAGGGTAAAATTCCAAGATCAAGATGTCGTCACAATTTGCCTCTGCAGAGGACTGTGATGTCTTTCTGGCTTCTGTTGGTTTTCTGGAAATCTTTGGTGTTTGTGAGCTTCTGCGGTATCACCAAGTGTCTGCCTTTATCTCTACACCATTTCCCATGTGTGTGTGTGTGTGTGTGTGTGTGTGTGTGTGTGTGTGCAGGTGCACAAATTTCCCCTTTATAAGGACACCAGTCATATTGGATTAGGGGTCCCCCACCACAGTATGACCTCATCTTAACTAACAATATCAACATGAACCCTTCTTTCAAATAAGGTTGTATTTCTGAGGTTCTGGGTGTTAGAACTTTAGCATGTGGATTTGGGGGGAGGAGATGCAGTTCAGCCCTTAACCACCACCATAGTGGATTTTTATCTCAGCCAATAAGACTATTTCTCCAATCCCATTAAAATAATAACATCTTCTGGAAGAAGAAGGGCACCTGAAGTTACAGCTCGACCAGAAATGCAAATAAGGAGAGAAATAGTTTTCAAAGGGGAAATGAGATTCTATCATTAGATAAAAGGTAGAATGGAATTGGTCATGAATCAACAACAACATTTTTATATTCTTTACCATTCTCTCTTATCTCTTTCACTTTCTAATTGAGGGCAGGCTGTATTTCCCTCTTATCACTAAACTTAGCTTGTACTAAGCTCATGATTTTTTAACTGATGAGATTAATTGCATATTGCACAAAATATTTTCTGCTCTTCCTTGTGGAAGGAGGTGGGAGGATGGTGTTTGCTCCCTTCTAGGAAATTGGGCTCGTGTACGTAACTTGCTTTGTCTAATAACATGTAAATAGAATAGCATCCGCTATTTCTGAGCAGAGGTTTGAAGAGAAGTTGGTTCTTGTTCTCTTTTCCCTCTGTAATGAACATGGCTACATCCAGACGGGGGCTGTTGAGCTTGGATGCTGGAGTAAAGACAAGAGTAGGAGTAGAGCAGTGGTCAACCAATAGGAAAAACAGAGACTGTGAGATTATGTACATATGTCAAAATACTAATGTCAACCTCAATACCCAGTATGGGGAAGGGGGGGAGTAGGGAGGGAGCCAGGGGAAAGCTCACCAAGTGTTTTGTACATTCATGCCACTATCATTATGGACTACATTATGATATGAGATATGATATAAGACTATAATCCACCAATAAAAGTATATATAAAGAGATTTACCATATAGGATGCTTCCGAGTTCACATTGCTCACTATCAGGATTTGGTGGGCTTTGAAGAAGACTTCACACCCTACTGACATCTTGCCAGGTGTGCCTTCTAGTCCCATTTTCAAACTCAAATGCCTTTGGGAACTGGACAGCAGTTTCACATGCCAAAGTCAGTGGCGATTTTGTAGGGAAAGCTAGGGTCTGAGGAGAAAAGGACAGTGGGTGCCCCTGGCTAAAGGCATTTCAAAAGCTTTTCAAACACTCTGGCCAAACCAAACCCATTTTCTGTAAGAAATCAGTCGTGGGACCACCAGTGGACCCCTCCAGCAACATGGGGCAGCCCTCTCATTGTGGCCCAAGGCAGCAATTCCTACAAGCTTATAGGGATTAGTTCTTAATAGACTGAAGCCTGAATTCCAAGTAACCACGGAGGCTCTTTCTATGGGGAGATCAATGCTAATGAAGGGCATTGTACTAGCTACAAAGAATGGAATTTAAGCCATCCCAATACAGTTTCATGAATAAACTTTAAATTTTTTTCCATTATTGGTTTTAAGAGAAGAAAAACAAACAAACAGGTTTTCCTCAAGGAGAGAGCATGCCCAAATATCTGGCTTCCTTTCATCTATTCCATCGTGAAATCCTTGTTTAAAATGACTTAAATCACCAGAGAAGCACTAAACTCGTTTAGAGCTAATCTGCTCAGAGATGCCACAGAAGAATGCAGGCTGAATAGCAAGTCTGAGCAGACTGCCTGGGACTGGAGCTCTTGAGAGGAAAGAGGAACTGTTTTCTTCAACATAAAAGGGAATGGAACACATTTGCTCCATTTTCTCCTTTTCTGTTCTAAAATATGAGAAACACTTTCAATGAGTTCCTTAGGAATCCCTAAGAATAAACTATTTCTGGCCCCCTACACCCCTTTCTCTTTGTGGAAATCAGATTACACCCTCCCAGTGATTTCTCAGAAGAAAATCAAAGCATACTGCTCCGGAAACATTCAAAACAGTCTCCCTTCCTCAGAGCACACTGGTAGCTGTTCAGATCCAAGGCACCGTGGGAGTCTGAGTTCATATCCTGGTATTTCCAGGCGGATGACATCACTCCTGTTTTCCATAATGAGTTCTTCCATATGTGCCACTTGCTGAGAAAAACACACATATGTGGCAACTAGATGAAATATACATGCAGCGTGAGCCTGATCCAACTTCCCCTCTTCAAGGAAACAGCCAGCGACACTATTTAAACGCTATTTAAACCATACTGATAGAATAACATTTTCTCTTCTGAATTTAAAAACAATTCCCAAGACTGCATGGAATTAATTTTCTCAAGTGGTTCATAAACCTTTTGTGGAGTCCCCTTCACTTAACAGTTTAGCTTTAAGTTGGGGGGCCGCTAGATAATAAAAATTATAGGTACTGTTAGATTCTAAGTGCTTATGACATTTGGGGGTGCTTGCATGGTGCTTAATTCTTATGCTAAACCTCCTCAAATGGTGGACTGAGACTCAGAGAGGTTGAGAAAGCTGTGCAGACACAGCATCCACTGTGGAGTCTGGAATGTTCTATCTCTGGCACATCTTCCACCCCAGCACATCAGAAAACAGTGAATAAGATGTAAGACAAATAATTGTTGTTGATAAGATGTTTTTGAAATAGGATTACTTGCCAAAGCTCCTCTCTGGAATGCTTCACAATCTGTTCACTTGAATTTCCTTTTTCTTTTTTCTTTCTGAAGGTGGGCTGGAGTAATAGAGGCAGGCACTTTAAAGTCTTTAAGAGGCAAAATAACACAAGGAGAAGAGACATCACAGGGACTGCTGTCATTTTGTAAGCACAAACTGAATTGCCAAAACAGTTTGATCTTGTCTGAGTTGAAACCTGAAGATAGCGGATCTGTGTCACTGGCCATGCCATTAATTCCTGCATGAGATTACTAGGATCCTTTCTTCTTGTCTGCCTGGAGGCTATGCTCAAGGCACTGGCTGAACAGAATCCTTGTTCTTTAATATTACTGGGACCACCACATGATCATCTCACTCTCTCCCCACTCCCCACAACTTTCTACATCTTCTTAGGTGGCAAATTGAAGAGGCATCCCCCAGGGCTGCCTTTGGTCCTTCAGTAGCTGAATGACAGCTGTTTCCTCTCTCTTTTCTTCCCTACCATCCTTTCATCAGCATCCTGGAAGCTGAGCTTCTCCCAGTGAGGTCTCTCTCCAGCAATCCTAAAGGCTCCATCAGATTGAGCATGTCTGCAGAGCTTAAATTGGGCTTTACAATTTGGCTGGGGGCTGAAGGTAGGAATGTCTAGCACTGATGGTGATAAACACCCTCCCCTCCCACTCAGAGAACTATCACCCAATCACCCTCTCCAATTTGCAGGGGACCTGCCCATATTACTATGATGAAGGATCAATGTTGAGTTGCCCTAGCAACGCTAATCAGCTGTGAAAGCATCTTTCCTGGTTGTTAGGCTACTTTGGGGGAAATGGGAGTGAAGGTTTGTCCTTCCAGCTCTTTGAGAAGTCCATACCTAGGAGTTTATTGCTTTCTCTGCCTCCAAGCCCCTGCAAAGGGTATTTGGACAGTCCCTAGCCTGAAGAGGATCTTCTGCAAGAAGCCTGGTTTCACTTGAGGTTTCCTAAGGGGGCCCTTGAAATACATAGGTGCATTCTAAAACTTTTCAAGAACATTTGTCAGGAATCACATCTCCAGAAGGAGTCAGAAACATATTCTTCACACTTGCTAGTTGTTGAGATCTGCCCCCCTGCATAGACTAGGGCAGAAAAATGAAAGAATCAGCTGAAATCAGGGCTGGGAGCACAAGGCTTGATTGTCAGCAGGGAAGACAAGGAGAAGGCAGGGTTGGTAGTGTGTTTCCCCCACTCATTGATTCCAGCTTTAGACCAGCATGAGTTTATTTTTAAAAACGTGGATGCTCCATTTTCAGTGAGTGATCTAAAAATACATGCCTGCATGCCTGTGGCTGTAATGTGTATATAAAGCCAAAACCACAAAAGAAAGTGATTATACTCAGGAGCACAGATAGCCCACAGAGCAGAACTGAAGGATCCCTTCCTAGAGTCTATATCAGGAGGAGACATATGTGCATATTATATGGAGAAAGAGAGAGAGAGAGAGAGAGAGAGAGAGAGAGAGTCAGAGTTGGTTTCATGAATGAGCAGAATAGGTTTTCTATGCAGGGAATTTAAAAGATACAAAGGAAGAGAGGTTTTCAAACATGATCCCAAATTGGCCTTCCATTCTGCCTAAAATGACATCCTCAACACAGCTAAATCTATAAGAGCAAAAGTAAACATTGATTAGTGGTGTTCTTTCCATATGCTAGGCATCATGCTTATACTTTATAGGATGTGCATTCTTTACAACACATAAGAACCATATAAATCAGGTGTATGTAGTCATGTTCCATGTAACGAGATTGTGGTCAATGACGGATTGCATATGCAGTAAACCTACATTGCCCACTGATGTCATAACTGTCTTAGTTTGTGCACTCTCTGATATTCACACATTGACAAAAATCACCCAATGACATATTTCTCAGAAAATATCCCTGTTATTAAGTAACACATGAATAATATTCTTATGATTTTACAGATGAACAAACTGAAGCTAATGGAGGTTAAGTAACTTGCCAGAAGCCATTTCCAAGGAAGGAAGGAAGGAAGAGAGAGACTGGAAATTGAACCCAGGGACATTCTACTTCTGAGATACTTCCCAAGCCCTTTTTTAACTTTTTGTTTGGAAATAGGGTGTCGCTGAGTTGTGGACAGCCTCCCTATGCTGCTGAGACTGGTCTTGAACCTGTGATCCTGCTGTCTTAGCATCCTAGATACTGTAATTACAGGCATGTGCCACCATGCTCAGTGAGGAAAATATTTCTGATTCCACAGCCCATGTTCTTAACCTCCTCACCATGAGAGGCAGTGTGCACCGTGGTTACGAGTGTACCCAGCTTTTAGCACCACAGTGCATAGACTTGAAATCCAGCAATAACCATTACTAGCTTTTTAATCATGAGGAAGCTCTTTAATCCCTCTGCCTCAGTTTTCTCTTACGTATAAAATGAGGCTAATAGTGTGACCTGCCCCACCGAGTTGTTGAGGGGACTCAGTGGGTTAGCTGGTGTAAAGTTATAGGACAATTTAGGACCTCAGCTTCACTTTGGCATTGCCTTCCCACCTAAACCCTGTGTGCTAAATGGTGAATGTATGCTCTTTTTGCAAATGAGGCGAATACTACAAGTTACACACTCAGGCAATGCTATTCATATGAATACAGATTGTTTCATTTAAATGGCCCAGATGAGGATAAGGAAAGATTAGGGATATGATTTGAGACTGCAGAAAATTAATTCTGGTGCTTGGAATGATAATGGGGATTGGGGAAAACAGGGTTTTTTGACTAATCAAAGGGCGGCATAAAAGCCCTGAGCTCTTAGGAGAAGGGAAGGAAGGGAGTAAGGACAGTGTAGGGAAGTTCAAATCTTCCCTCTGAAGTTTTGATAATTAAGTCTGCTGAAATAAGCTGACAACAGAGATTAATAGGAGAAAAAGTATATGATTTATTTAACATGCACATGTTCATGGAAACCATACAACATAAGAAATTCCAAGAAGGGCCAGATGGTTGAGGCTTAAATACCCTTTTCATGGGAGAGATGGAATTGAGAGTTGTAGGCAATTTAGAGAGAGAAAAGTGATTTTTTTATAGAAGAAATGAGTGGGTCCTAAGAACAGATGAAAGCATAGGACCTCAGGGCTCTAAGTATGGTGTTTGATTTTCAGTCTCTTCCTCCATGATATAAGTTTAATCTTCCTTGGTTAATGACATTTCAGTAAGAGGATTGAAGGAAATTGTGCTCCTCTTTGGCAGACCCAGTCTTAAGGTAGATAGGAAAACTTAGAAAATGCCCTCCCCTGCATTTGCTACTCCCAGGTGCTCTCAGTTTGGAGTCCAAAGTGGCATATTTTGGGATATCATTTTCTGAGCCCCAGCAATCAATATAGAAGTTAGTAAACTTCTATGTAAGCAGCCAGAAAGTATTTTCCGCCCTGCAGGCCACATGGTCTGTATTACAAGTACTCAACGTTGCTTTTGAAGCAAAAAGGCACTCGCAGTTGATAAGTAAATGAACAAAAGAGGCCATGTTTCAATGGAACCTCATTGGTGGACACTGAAATATGAACTCCATCTAATCTTTTACCTGTGATGAAATATTCTTTTAGGTAGGAATTCTAGCACATCTTGTAATTCCAGCAACTCAGGAGGATGAAGCAGAAGAATCCCAAGTTTGAAGCCAGCCTGAGCAACTTAGTGAGACCCTGTGTGAGAATAAATAGTGAGAATAAAATAATAAATAAATAATAAGTGAGAATAAAAAAATAAATAAAATCATAAATAAATAACAAAAAAATAAAAAATAAATAGTGAGAATAAAAAGGGCTAGGGGTATAGGCCAGTGATGGTGAGCCCCTAGGTTCAATCCCTAGTACCATGAAATAATAATAATAATAATAATAATAACAACAATAATAATTATGATAATAATAATATATGTGCATATTATTCTTTTGATTTATTAGTCATTAAAAAGCGTAAAAAACATTCTTAATGTGGGTTAGTGTGTTAATCAGCTTTCTGTTGCTGTGACCAAAATAACTTAGATGAGGAAAGATTTATTTTGACTCATGTTTTCAGAGGTTCATTCCAGGGTCAGCTGGCTCCAAGAGGAAACATCATAGGGGAGAAGGGTGTGGCAGAGGAATGCTACTCAACTCCTGGCAGCTAGAAAGCAGAGGAGAGAGAGAGAGAGAGAGAGAGAGAACACACAGATATAGTCCCCAGGACAAATATGGTCCCCAAGTCCATGCTTTCAGTGACCTACTTCCTCCAGTCATGTTCCACCTGCCTACAGTTACCACCAGTAGTCCATTTACATGATTACTTCATCCAATGGATTAATCCACGGATGGAGTCAGAGCCTTCATCATTCAATCATTGCCTAAAAGTCCCACCTCTGAACTTTGCTGCATTGGAGACCATGCTTTTAACCAATGGGCTTCTGAGAGGACATTCCAGATGTTAACCCTAACAAACAAAAACAACAACAGGCTACATTTGGCCTGTGGGCTGCAGTTGGCCCTTCCTTGGGAAATTCACAGATGGTTCTTCTTGATAGAGACGCTCGTGGCTAGACTGAAGGGCTAACCTTTCAGCATCCAACCAAGAGCTAATTACTTTGGGCATCACTTGCACATGCCAGAGTCTGAATGACACTGTGCATGCTTTCTCTGTGTTAAGGCTCTCAGAGCTCCCCGGAGGTGATCGTCTTACCTACTGCTTATGTAGGGACATGAAGGGGTGATATCATTTCTCACCCATCATAAGGGCCATGGCTGACACCCTGATAGCAAAAGACAGGTTAACAAGAGAAAAGCATTAACTAATCCACTTAATAAAAAATTTATATGACACAGGAACCTTGAGAAATGAAGACCACGAGACCCAGGAAATGTTGTCTAATTTTATACTTCTGTTTGATGAAGAATGGACAGCCATGTGGAAATGTGGCATGATCGAAGGTAACAGACTAAGGGGGAAGAACTGTCTGCTCAATTCTTGTTGGCCTCTCTGGGTCTCATTCCTTCCTCCCAGGTATGTGGTAGGAACCCTCTGAAATGAGGGTCTTATAAACTACTATCAGATAAGGTAGTGCTGAGAATTTCTTTATGGGAAGCCCCTACACAGAAAAGCAGGTGAAGATGTGTGTAATCTATCTAGTTTCTACAACCCCTCTTGGGGAAGAGGAATTCTGATTTCTATAAATCACTCTGGGGAGAAAGAGGAGTGAGAGACAAGTCAGAGAAAGCTTCTAAGGCCCTCCCAATGTCCTTCAGTTTAAAGCATTCAGTCTGCCAAAGTGCTATACTTTGGCATATTATTTTCTGAGCCCCAACACTTATCATGCAGCAGAAGAAACCTTTTTCAGAATCACTACACAGCCAGGAAATAATGGGACTATGATCAGTCTCTTGTTGGTTGCTTCCAGAGCCTTTTCTCCATTCATTGTACCACATTGCCTAGCATTCTCAGAACTTAATCCAGGTGGGCCCTGATTGAATATTTAATATTCTACTACTTCATTTTTTTTCTCAAAGACAAAGGAATAACCCTTTGGTGGAGCTGGCAGGTACTTAGAGATTTACCCATTTGACCTTTTTTATTTTACTGGCGTGGTAGAGGGCATAGCAATGCCAGGGTTCGGGTGTGATGTGAAGGTGGATAACAGAAAAGACTCTAAGGCAATAGCTCTCGACTGAGGACTGGTGTGTCCTCTAGGGGACATTTGACATCATCTGGACATTTTGGGCTGTCACAAATAGGAATGGGTACTGCTGAGACCTAATGTCTAGAAGATAGGGATGTGCTAAACATTTTCTATGAAAAGGATAAACTCTCACAAGAAAAGAATGATCTGAACCCAGATACCAATAGTTAAGAAATCCTGATCATTTGAAGGGATCAGTATTTCTGTAATTTTTTTTTTTTTTTTTTTTTTGCGGTACCGGGGATTGAACGCAGGGGCGTTTACCTCCGTGCTACGCCCCCGGCCCTATTTTTTTTTATGCTTTATTTTGAAACCGGGTCTCACGAAGTTGTGGAGGGCCTCACTAAGGAGAGGGGGGGAGAGAGAGAGAGATAGAGAGAGCGAGAGCTGAGCCTGACCGCGAACCCGGATCCTCCGGTTTCCGCCTCCCAAGTACTGGGATTACAAGGGTGTGCCACCAGGCCTGGTTTGAACACCTTTTGAGCCTATTCTCAGTTCTCGAAGTTCTCCCTTTTTCCTTGAATCTAGTTCAAATTCTACCTCCTCTTCTAAGAGTAGCCACAGCACTCTCTCTGCACTAATAGGCAGTTTACAGTGTCTAAACTTGTGTGTGATTTGCCTGTTTTTTCCCACCTGAACTCTCAACACCCGTCACCTTTAATGTATCACAAGCTCCTTGAGTTTAGGAATATCTCTGATCATGCTGTTTTCCCTAAGTGCTTAGTATCACACAGGGAAGGCCCTTGATAACCCAGAAATGTTGAATTGAATATCCTTTGTTTGGGACAATGGAAAGACAGACTGGGAAACATAATAGATTGATTCAAGAAATAAAATAAACATGTAAAAATTTCTGAAGTCTGTTTTTTGAACCAATTCTCAATCTACCTTGAACGGACACCACTTTTGACTCTCATAGATTTATGTCCCCTGATAGGTGGAAAAGATAACCAGTGTCTATAAAGAAAGTCGCCTGGTTAAGCAGGATGGAAGTTGATGCCATGTCATCCCTCTTCACCTTGAGCAACCCACACTTGCTGGGGAATCCAAGAGGCAAGCAAGAAGATTCTTACCTTCCTGCTTGGAGGACAGGAAAGACAGGAAAGAATCCCAGTTGACCGTGTCTATTGATCTATGGGGAGATTATATAAAGGAAATACTTTTTGTGTTTGATTTTGTTGTTTCCACATATATGTTGGTAATTCTATTGCCAATATTTTTCTTCACTCTTTTGGAACCTCAATTTCATTAGCAATCAAATGAAGACACAGTGCTATTATTGTTATTAGAAAAACATAACATAAATTTTAAGAATAGCATTATGTCTGATAGCTAATGAGGGGTCAATAAACATCAGCTCTTTCTATTTTGCAGGAGAAATTTCTTTCTTTGACTGAGGAGGTTCTAGTTAAATCATCCCAACTGTTAAGCTTATTATTGCAGTATTTTTAAGCCTCCACAGAGGGCCCAAGAGTGAGCTGAACAATAAGAAAGCAGAATTTCATCTCTGCTTTTTGGGAACTAGTTGTCTGCTGGAATGTGATTCAAGCATAAAGCAAGAACTTTTTTGAAGTACATGTAAAATTGTGTTTTGTAAATGTCTGCTTTAGGTTTTAGGAAATGGTGAAATCAAAAAGAACAGAGGCCAGCAGACAAATCTTTAGGGAGGAAATCCTAGTGCCTAGACCCTGCAGGGTGAGCGGGATTTGGACAGACGCGGAGGTGAGAGAGGACAATGCTCATCTTTAACCAACCATTAAATGAGAAGTGACTTACAAAATAACCTCAGCTCACCTTGAAGGAGGCTAAAGTCTGGTTCATTTTCTCAACGAGAAAGCTGAAATTTCCCAAGCATTTCAAAAAGGGAATTGGGTGCTACACCTTTTTTATGATTCAACCATTTCCAGATATGATTCCATTAAGGGCCTTTTTTAAGACTTCTGCTATCACTCTCTGAAGCTCAGGGAAAAAAAATTCTTTGTGGTTTGACATTCCTTTTCATTTTCTCTGGAGGGAAACTCACCATGAAAATTTCCATATGTTCATCTTCTCCTGTACATATTTATGTCAACAGTTTCCCTTTTAACAACTTTCAGAACATATGCTCTTTCCCAAGTTATTCCCCTAAAAGTAATTCAGCAGTAACATGATTCATGGATTACGGGGACAGCACGAAGTTATAGAAGCAGGTGTGACATTTCTATGTGGTAAAAGTCATTGTCCCAGAACATATCAAGTGGCGAGATTTACCCACTGGCTTGAGGTATTCACACTGTTCTATTGCAGTCTGTGATAAACTTATCACTGCTGAAGCAGGCTGTTGGTTTTAGCAAGAGATTGTCACTATACTCACTTGTAATATAAAACCCATCCTAATGAAAACACATAGCATATGAGTTGGGATGGGAAGCAATCGAAAAATGCAAGCCTTGAGATTAGGAGCTCTTAATTTCCATATCTCCCCAATTTCAGTGGAATTGGAAATAAGAAACAGAAATTAGAAAACATGAGAAGATTTGAAGTTGCAACTAGCAAGACAGGAATTTCCTAAGGATCCATTGCAAGATTTTTGTAATGAGATACTCCTCTCACCTCCAAAAGAATCAATTTCAGTTTTTGAAATTTGCATATATTATATCAATAGTTGTGGTTAATTAATATATATATATGATATATATTAGGTTGTTTCCATGGCTTAGATATGGTTTGCATGTGTCTCCCAAAGATTCATGTGCTGCACGCATGGTCCCTAGTGTGTTGATGATGAAAGATGGTGGACCCTCTACGAGGTGAAGGCTAGTGGAAGGTACTTGGGTCATGGAGGCACCACCTCAGAAAGGGTTAATGCTAGTCCCATGAAGTGAGTTAGTTCTCACCAGAGCAGGTTGTGATAAAGAGAGGGCACCTTGCACACTTACCCTCTTCTGCATGAGGCCATTTCCCTTTTCAATTCTTCACCAGTTTGCAATGCAGTAAGGAGGCCCTCGCCAGATTCTGAAAAAGTAGGGTCACTTTACCTTGGACTTTCAGCCTCCGAACTGTGAGATAAATAAACCTCTTTTCTTTGCAAAGTAAAGTCTTTGCTTTTTTTTAGTGTTAGGCTTTTTTTTAAATAACAATAGAAAAAGCAATAGACCCAGTCTTAGGCTTTGTTTTATCGCAATAGAAAAAGGGCTTATACAAATGCACACAGATGGTAGACTAAATAAGAAATAGTACCCAAAGTACTAAATTACCCATGTTCATCCTTTCAAATATTCACAAAAAAAATACCTGCTCTCATTGTGTGCGTTTTATGTTGGTCACCCATATTTACTAGGGAGACTCTAGATACTTCTCATGTCTTTAGACCTTTGGACCAAGAACAGTGTATATTCGAAATAGAGTTGGATCAACATCAGGAGATGGAGATCCCATCCTATGATCTGTCATTAGGACAAAGTCTAATGTCATTTTTTTAATCTTTGAAATGACGAGGTGGACAAGAATACCTGTAAAACCCCTCTATGACTGGTGTATGCTCTAGATTAAGAAGAATCAATGCAAATTAACAATGGCCATAAACTAAGGAATCTGCTTTATGTGCTAGGCACTGTGGCAAGTACTGCCCATGCAGTTTTTCACTTCGAACTCGCAGGAATGTAAGGATAAATGAGTAGCTGCATGTAAAGACTGAACACAGCACCTGGTAAGTAAGTAGATCTCTAAAATTAAAAAGTTGTATAGAGAGAAAGAGAGACAGGACGGGGGGAGAGACAGACAGACCCTATTAAGCAATACTATTATTTCTCCCATTTTATAGGAGAGGAGGCTGAGGGTACAGAGAGGGAAAATAATCTTCCCAAAACCACACAAGCATGGCACAAAGTCATGACTCAAATCCAGGCTCCTCAAATACATACTTCAGAGTTGACTGGTATTAGTAAATAAGAAATAAAAATGTTGTACAGCCATGGAGCAGAAAGGATGATAATCCCATGTGCAAGAAAAGTGTGAGTTGTTGGAAATTTTTAAAGTGTTAAGTTCTGGTGATGCAAGTCCAAGGAGAACAGCAGTAATGGTAAGCTAGAGGCATTGGAGACATATTTGGGATCAGAGTTTTTAGGAGGGATGTGTTCCAGTTTCACACATTCCTGAGCAGTTAGTTCCATTCAGAGTTTGTTTTCCATTTTAGTTCATGTACCTTCCAAATCATAAACACATAAAATAAAAACTTGGGTTTGCGATATTTATATTCTTATTACAATTTTTAATAAAGCGCCTCTTCACTATCAAGAAAAGTTGGCCAAAGTTCTGATCTCACAAAATAGGACTTTCCTCCCTTGCTTCATTTCTGTAGCCATTCATCATTTCATTTATTTATTCAAAAGCACATCTATTAATAAAAGCTCTATGGATACTCTGAAAAGGAAGGGAAATATTTTACTGGGGAACTAAGGGAGGCTTTTCAGAGGAAATAAAGGTTGAGTATGGCATTGATGAAGGAATTAAATGAATGTCCAAGGGAGAAGGGGGCCAGGAGTTGGTATCCCAGGAAGAACATTTCTCTAAAAATTGCAGATGGCAAAAGATGGAGTTTTCAAGATGGTGCAAAGTTCAGGAGGTGGTTGAAGGCTGTTGGAGGGGCGAAGAGGGTTTCTTGCTGTTTAGAAGTGGGAGGAAAACTGTGCTAGGTGACAGAAAAAGGACATTGTGAGCCATTTATGAAAGGATTTAGAGTCACTGGAGAATTTATGTTAAGAAGCAGATGGAAATGGAGTTGGAGAGGAAGGGTTTTGTTATTCTATTGGATGCAGATAAGAAGACTTTAGACTGGTTTCTCAGTCATGAGAAGAGGGGTCCATTTTAAACTCTTAAAGGTTTTGCCAGTGATAAACTTTCTCACATGTATGGCTCCTTACACACTGAAAAACAATTCCATGAACTTCCCTGCCCTGTAATTCAGGAACCATAGGGAGTTAGATCATTGATCTTTGAAGCTTTCCCTACAGTGTCATATTGACCACCCAGCCTGCAGCATCTGCTCCATCTGTGGCCAGAAGTACTATTGTAGTTTTCCTTCTGCTGCATCATGACCTGATACAGATTTCTCTTTCTGTGCACACCAAATCCTACCATTTTGGCTTCTCTTTCAGACAGGCCTTCTTCATACTTCCCATTCTTACTTGCTTCCTCCCTTTCTTCTTTTTTTCTCTCCTTCCTTCCTTACACTTTCCTGCCTTCTTCCCTTCCTTTCATTCAAGGAATATTTAATAGAAGGCTTCTTTGTGGCAGAGACTATATTACATAACATAGATCAAGTGAAACATAAAGGCAGAGCCCTGTCTTTAAAGTCTCTCAATGTATGGTTGGAAAGAAAAATCGAGTTTATAATTTTCAATGGCAGTATAGTAACAGAGAGCAGGATAAGCTTAGTCTTTATAGTTTTTCTCTTTGACATCTAAACCATGAGGAGCTATGGATTATATGTGGCCAAAGTCCTTATGTACCTTACCAAGTCTGCACCTAACTCTTTTCCAGTGTCTTCGCATCCATGCAGTGCCTGACTTCCACATATCTGGGGCTCTTTTGCTAAGGAACTGTGGGACAGAACATCATCACTGACAATGGCATGTTGGTCAGATTTTGGATTTCTTGCTCCAGTGTTCCTGTGGCTTCAGAATATTAACATGCATTGTGATAGGTGGTTGTCATCTAAAAATCACTTTTAAAGTCAGGTAGACACAATCATTCCCATTTTCTAGACATGGAAACTTACAGAAATGAGACGACTTGACCAGGGTTTCTGACCCCTATTCTATCCAACTCTTCTGCATTCTCCTGTACTGACTTTATATCCCAGAAAGGTATTTTAAAGGTTATAGTCAGAAAACTGAATTCCCCAAATAACTTAGAGTATTTTGCAGATAGGACAAAACCATATACCAAAAAAAAAAAAAAAAAAGAAATAGAAAGAAAGAAAAGAAAATTCCAGATCCCTATATAGTGTGTGTTATAGTTAGATATAAAATGTCCCCTGAACAGCTCATTTATGAATGCTTGGCGTAGGTATAATTGAGTCGTGAGGGTTGTAATCTCAGAAGTGGATAAATCCATTGTGATGGATTTACTTGGGTGGTACCCAGTAGACTGATAGGGTGTGGCTGGAGGAGGTGGTCCCTGGGGGTGTGTCCTTGGAGATCATACATATATATATATGGTTACTCCTATCTCAGCTTGCTCTCTTGCTTCTAGCCTCCATGATGTAAGCACAGACCATGTGTTCTCCCTTTCTCTGCTTCCTGTTGTCATGCCCTGAGATCCGTGGTCCCTGACCTCACATGGACCGAACTCAAAACCATAAGAAAATAAATCTTCTTTCCTCTAAGATACATGGTCAGTTTTTAGATTATAGCTGCAAGAATGTTGATAGATACAAATAATGGTACCAGGGAAGTGGGATTGCTGCTATATCTAAGTCTGACCAGGTGGATTGTGACTTTTTGGAATCAGTTTGTGAGGGGAAAGTGGAAGGGCCAGAATGGGGGTAGAAAGGTGGGCACTAGGGACTGAGCTCAGGAAATTATGGAGGGCAAAAATGACTCCATAGGGAAGTGGAGTGGAAGCCATGTGTGTTGCTTTGACAAATAACTTATCCTCATTTTGCCCATGTCTTGAAACTTTGTGTGAGGCTGAATTTAAAGACAATGGGCTTATTAAATTGGTGGAGGAAATCTCAAAACAGCAAAATATCCAAACTGCATTATGGATACTGATGTCCACATTCAGTGAACTGTACACCGAATTTCCGGAGTGGAAAGCAGAGAGAATTTAAAGATTTGTAGTTTGTGTAAAGCTGTGGTCCAGAGAGATGATGCCATGGAAGGAAGGAAGATGGCTGAAAGGAAGGAGGAAGCAGTGGCCATGATGGAGGCAGGGCCAGCGATGGCCATGATGGAGGTGGCAGATGGACTTGGCGCCAGGGGCTACCCAGATGATCTTGGGACCAGGGGCCACCCAGATGGACTTGGGGCAAGTGGTGGCCTGGATGGAGCAGGCCCAATGGCTGTGATTAAAAAGGCCCCAGTAACAATGATTAAGGAGGGCGTGACTAGCTTTTCTGTTCGTGGCCCATCTTGGAGCCCACATAATGCTGGTTTTGCTAGAAAAAGGAGGTCATGAAGGGTTCCCCCCAGATTTCAGAGGAAGGCCTGGGAAGCCAGGCAACGTGTGGTAGGGTTGGAATCCCTGCAAGCAAGCCCAAATGGAGCACTTTGTGAAGCTGTGAGGGTGAAACCAAGGTTGCAAGAAAAATCCCCAAGACTTAAAAATGCCAGAAATGTGGAACAACTGCAAGGAAAGGCTGCTAACTGCAAGCCATGGAGCCAGGCTGGAAGAGGTAGTAAACCATCCATTGAAATCAGCCAGGCCACAGGGGCAGGACTGCCAAGACCCCTTGGAGATCTCTTCTGACCACCTTGTGTCCTGGATGCCAGAAGTGGAGCTCCAAGATCAAATGCTTCCCCTGCCAGCTTTCCTTACTGTTTTGGTCCCATTTCTTCTTTCTATGGTTGTATTCCTCCCTTTGGGAACACAAATGTTTACTCTTTGTCTTTGTGTATTGGATGCATGTAACTTGATTTTATTTTGATCTTAATTGTCTTTTACAGGGACTCACAAGAGTTTATCTTGAGTCTCAGAGGAGAATTTGGACTTTGGGGACTTTTTAGTGATGCTGGAACTGTTAAGACTGTGAGAACTCTTGGAGAGGACTAAATGCATTTTTCATTCTGAGCCATGTATGAGCTCTTTAGGGGCCAGGGGTGGAAGGTTATAGTTAGATATAAAATGTCTCCTAAAGAGCTCATTTATTGATATTTGTAGTTGATATAATTGAATCATGAGGGTTGTAATTCCAGAATTACATGTGGTACCTGGTAGGCTGGTAGGGTGTGGCTGGAGGAGGTGGTCCCTGGGGCTGTGGCCTTGGGGATTATATATATGGTTCCTCCTTCCCCAACTCGCTGTCTTGCTTCCAGCCTCCATGATGTGAGCACAGCCCATATGCTCTTCCTCTCTGCTTTCTGTCGCCATGCCCTGAGATCCACAGTCCCCAGCCTCACATGGACTGAACCCCAAACCGTAAGAAAATAAATCCTCTTTCCTCCAAGTTACATGGTCAGTTTTTTAAATTATAGCTGAAAGAATGCTGACAGATACAGTGTGCCAGCACTGTGTATCCCTATATAATTATCATTGATCAGGAAAAAACTAAGTAAAAAGTGAGTTTTTTGTTCATTACATTTTTAGTCAACAAATGTTATTCCATTTCAAAATTGTTTTTTGTAAGATAACATTTAGTTCAAAATTGTTGTTTGTAAGATAATATTTAGTTTAAAATACTTGTAAAATTATATTTAGTTTAAAACACCTACAAATATATCATCATAAGTACACAGTTTTCATCTCATATTCCCATTTTGCTCCATTCAAATATATTTAACCTGAATAAAATCAAACTATTCATAAAATCTTGTTTAATAGTTTTATGGTGATATCTACATTGTATAGTGCTCACAATTATCATGTTTTATACCTTTATATTCTACTCCCCAGTAAGCTGATGGATTTAATTTGCCTCCTGTTGTTGGATACTAGGTGGACATAAAATTTTTGCTCCCAGAAGTAGCACTGTAGTGGAAATATCTTATGTATGCTATTTAGTTGGCCTAAATTGTTTCTTTAAATTCTCTCACTATTGACTTTTTCAAATAGAGTTTTTGCCATATTAGTCTTTTCAGGTCAAATGCCCAAACAGAGGTACATAGTTAGCACTCCCTGGAAAAAAATACACAAATAAAAGTAATTCCTAGATTCATAATTATTGGGTCAAAGGATAACAATGGATTTTTGGCTCTTAAGATCCACTGCCCTCTTGCTTACCTAAGGAGTTGAACTTTTTAATAGGCAATGTAGAAGTTTTATCACATTAGGACAGTACATTAAGACAGTACTGGCTGTTAATTTATTTATTTTTTTTTACAATTACACTAATTTCACTGCTATTTGTAATAGAGTTTGCTTTAATTTAGGAGTCTTCCATTTCTAGTGAGGTCAATTTTTTTCAATTTTTGTTTAATAACTTTTTCTTTCCAAAAATCATTTTCTTTTAAGCAAGAATCTCCTTACAGTGTTTTTCATCAACAAACATTTTGAAATGTGAAGAAGGAGAAAGTACAGAAGGAGGAGGACGAAGAGGAACTTCTAGTCCAACTTTTCTACTCCAGGGAACAGATTTTAAATGTGTTCCATTCAGGGACGCCATCTTAACTAGACCCAACGGCATGGAATTTAAAAGCATATCAAGTTCACCTTTTCAAAGGAGATGCTGCTAAATGAAGTTAGGATGTTCATGTATATTCAAACTTTTAAACTTTGCTCCCAGCATCAAATGCCAAAATGCTCTACAGCACATAAACATCTCTGTTCTGCTGAAAATGATATTGCTCAGGTCAAAATGTCTCTATGGCAGATTTCTTAATCAGGAAACTGTTCAAGGGATTAATCTGGGCTACACTTCCAGAGGCTAAAGCAAAGTGTCTCTACTATAAATAAAAACACACACACACAGTTTCCCTTTGTTTATACGTATTCCTAACTTTACATCCTACTCTAGTTTCTTAGAAGGAACTTTAGGTAATGTGTTTAGACAAGGAAGCGCTCAAATGTATATCAACTTTGTTATTTGTAAGAATAAAACTTCTACAAGCAGAGGAAACTTAGAAGAAGAAGGAAACAAACATGTACTGAGAATGTCCCTTGTATGGATCAGTAGGTACTTCTGTTGATATTTAATCTCCACAACATTTGAGGTATAAACTATTGTCACAGAGATTTAAAAAATTGCCCAAGGTCACATAGCTTTTATTGAAAAGGTTAGAATTCAATAAAGTTCTCTTTGACACCAAAGGCTTACACCATTCCACTGTCTGTCTTGTCAAACTTAGTTATAGCCTTGGAGGCAAAATATTCTGAAAATCTGCAAAGATGACTGATTAAAAACAGTGCGATAGGTTAGGTAATAGGGTGAGCTACACCATTTTTCTCTGTCTATACTGTGTAGACTATGAAACTGTCCAAGGATGTTCCATACAGTTGTAGCCTCAAGATACACATCTCAGCTCTGCATTCTCAATTTCTTGCCAACATTTTTTTTTTAACACTCAACATCACAGACTGTTTAAATTGGAAGAAGTTTTAAGGGTCGTCTATTCCAATTATTACATTTTAGATATTTTAGATATTGGCCAAATGATGGTTTCCAAATTTGGTCATCATCCTCAAGTTCTCATGATATTTGAATTTGAAAAAGAGTGAGATCAGTAGACATAATTTATTTGTGTAAGATTTTGAACCACAGAAAAGGAAGTTCATAACTGTTTTTCTAATGAAACAGTGAATAAGTAAAAGAATGCCTATTTTCCCTATTACTTTTTTTTAGACTAAGTGAAACTGGAAAGTAGTATAAATAGACTTTTTAAAGCACCAGGAATGGTCATAGTAAACTACTTAAGGCAGAAATGTCCTTATTGTATCTTACTTTTTCCAGGTCTTGATGGGGTATTATCAGAGACAGTGCAAAATGTTTCTTTTATTTATCATGGTGGTGTTCCTAGAGTAACCTCACTCAGGAGCAGCCTCCTCCATGGGGACCTGTGGGAGACATTGCTCTCAAATTTTCATATCTAGAACAGCTGTGGTTCTGTTGGTCAACAGATTTACTTTTATCTAGTAAGTGCTGTGATCTTCACACTTATCCTATTTGCTTCTTTATGTTGGCTGCCAGGAAACTCAAACCAAGATATCTACTCTCTTGAAATGTTTGAAATCATTGGGTATATGTTTTATAAATGAATCATATGCTGGTTCCAGAATTTATTGTATTATCTCTACTTTCGTTTCCCTTTTGCAGTTGTTCATTTCCCCCTTTGCTCAATTTATTCATTTGTTTTTGAATATTATGTTACTGGAGACATGAGATTTAAATAAAATATATAATCACAGAAAAAGAGAAGTTAAGAATAGATGCACACTCATGCTTTTGGCATGGCCTCTATTTTTGAAAAAAAATGAAAAGAAATCACTAATCACAATAAAATCCTGATTTCTTTTCTCCTCAAAGCATGCAGAAGTTTGGCAACGTAGCTATGCCTCTGCTGCTCTTCCTGTTGAAGAGAGAGTATTCCTACTCCACAGGGTTTATTTCAGACCTGCTATCTGGAGACTGATCTCATCTTCCACATAAGCAAAATAAATCCATTCCAATCTGAACTGTCAGTACCTTGGGAAACCCACTTTGAGAAGTTAGCTGTGAAGGACCAAATTCCATGAAGACTTTTTTTTTTTTTTTGTCTTGCTAATCATTTGGGAGCTGAATTTGGCTTCCTGCAGAGCTTCTTTTTGCTGGTGAGGGACTAATTTGATCTATAGGAGGAGAAGGGCTTTAACAATGTGGTCTGGGGGCTCCCCCCCATATTCAGAGTGTTTCAAAGATCTGTGTCTTTTCTCAGATGCATTTTGGTTATTTTATTTTGTTTGCTTTTTTCTAGGACGCTGTATATACATGTGTGTATCTTACATCAATATATATAATATTTCAGTATATATTATATATACAAATATATATTCACATTTATAAGAAATTATAATTATGTAGAAAATGTGTATGATCATATAAATATGATTATACAAGCATATCTTATATGAATACAATATGTGATATATATGTGCATATATTCTTCTAAGGGCATATTCTTGAGTGTCTGTGTTAGGCACTGTACCTACAAATAAAAAAGTAGAGAAAGATCATCTCTTTTCCCTCAAGGAGTTCTCAGTAAGTAAAGAGACACTAATGTCTCAGTGCCAAATGCTAGAATAAAGGCACAAAGCAAGGAGGCCATTGTACACGTATAAGGGAAGGAACTTGGACAGAGGGAGGAAAGGGTACAGGAAAGGTTTGAAGACTGGGTTACATTTCATCTGAAGCAGAGGTCTGCTATGATTTTGCATTGTGTTAAGTTCTCAGTAATTGTATGTTTTTGTTTTTGTTTTTGTTTTTGCTGTACCTGGGATTGAACACAGGGGCGTTCTACCTCCGCGCTACACCCCCGGCCCTATTTTTTTTATGCTTTATTTTTGAAACCAGGTCTCACAAAGTTGCGGAGGGCCTCACTAGGTAGAGAGAGAGGGAGGGAGAGGGAGAGAGAGAGAGAGAGAGAGAGAGAGAGAGAGAGAGGAGAGAGAGATCGATCGATTGTGCGCACGCGCATGCGCGCTGAGGTTGGCTGCGAACCCGGATCCTCCGGTCTCCGCCTCCCAAAGTACTGGGATTACAAGCGTGCACCACCACGCCCGGCTAATTGTATGTTTTGATCAGATGGTGAGTGTATGATTCGAATCTGGAATGCCCCCCCCCAAAGTCTTGTGTGCTGAAAGCATGTCCTCAGAGCCTCCCGGTTCAGGTGTGGGACATGGGTGGAGGAGGTGGGTCGCTGAGGTGGTGGTCTTGAGGACTACACCTGTCCCTGGCCCCTTGCTGCCTCTGATTCCTGGCTGCCCTGAGCTGGACAGCTTTCCTCTGACATGCCCTGCTGCTATGATGTTTCTGCCTGGAGCTGGCTGGATTCCAGAGACGGAACCCCTGAAACCATGAGCCAAATAAACCTTTCCTCCTCTAAGTTGTTCCTGTCAGGTATTTTGATCACAGTGATGAGAAGCTGCCTAATACAGTGGAACTTACTGGAATCTTGTTGTTGGAAAAGGAATGATTATTATGCCCCACTCCCTATGTACTCCTGTATCAGTTTCCTATTGCTATGTAGCAAATTACCAGGAGCTTAGCAACTTGAGAGGAAGCCCATGTGTTACCTCACACTTCTACCAGTCAGAATTCCTGGATGGTGTGGCTGGTGGTGTGCGCAGGGTCTCACGCGATTGAAATCAAGGGATCAGCTAGCTAACTGTCAAGTGAACCGTGGGCTCTTCTTCCAAGCTCAATCCTGTTATTGGCAGAATTCAATTCTTTGTGGTTGTAGGGCTGAGGTCTTTCTTGTTGGCTGTCAGCTAGGCGATTCTCCCAGCTCCCTAAGGATACTCAAGTCCTTGCACATGGCTGGCTCTTCCATCCTCAACATCAGCAATGACTCACAGAATTCTTCTCATGGTTGAATCACCTGGACTTCCCCTGCACCACGGGTCAGAGAAAACTCTCGGCTTTTAAAGGGCTTATGTGATTAGGTGAGAGATTCTCATCTAAGAAAGCAATGGCCAAAATGGGATGAAGGCTCGACCTGGATTAGGAGGCAGTGCATCATTGCACTGGGAGATGAGATGAAGGGTTGGGTTTCGACACACTTCTCCCAAGGTGATCACAGGTTGAATTTAGATCAGTATATTTTTCTTATCTAAGCAAAGTCAACAGACTAATATAATGAAGGATTTGAGACTTGAATGGAAATGCTTTCTTCATAATTCTATTATCTAATATTTCATTCAAGTGAATTCTCTAAACCTATAGCATCAGATTTTATAAAGTAGCGATTTCTCTATTCGTGATCATATTTCACAAATAGTCACAGGATCTGAGACCCCACATCAAATATGTGATTTGTCCTGCATCTACCTTGTCTTGTGTTCTGGCCAGGTTCGTAGGTAAAACCTTGCAGAATAAGATAAAAGCTTCTTTAAAAAAAAACAGAAGAAATAAGACAACCAAGTAATAATAATGCTTTTCCCAGAAATAATAATGAAAATAGAGTGACTTTCTCTGAAAAGTATGTGTTCATGTCACCTCGTGGATTTTGACAGTAACCGAGTAAGAACACACTTTGTTTTCCAAGGCCCTGGGTTGTCAACACTGATTCCAAATTAAGAACGCCTTGTTTATCTGAGATGCGTCTGGTCACTCAAGTGTGTTCCTCCTACAGTGGAGGAAAGAAAATATGGCCCAAAGGGTTTCTGGCTCTATCAGGGTCTGCTGTGGCTTCCTCCTCATGAGAACGAACTCTTAGAACTCAGCATTTCCGTTTCCCTCCCAAAACGGCATGTGAAAATGAAAAGTAATAAAACAATATAAACAGTGGAAAAAAGTATAGTCTCTAGCCTCAGGAGGCAACATTGGCCTGGCTTTGTGTCCTGGCTAAGAGATGGTTCAGGAAGAGGGGGTGGAAAGTTCTCAGCTCTCCTCCTCTCATGTTTTCTTCCCTGGCTAATAGCTCGAGTGTTCTTCTTCCTACGAACATAACCAATTGCACTCAGCTCAGCTATTAATAATTAGCTTTGGGCACCTGGGACTGTGATCATTTGGATAAATTAAATTCTTCTATCCTTTATATAAAGACATATTTAATAAATAGTGCTGTTTCTCTAATTTCTGATTTTTATTCGAGTGAATAATTGGGGGAGCTGAAGATATAATTCAGTGGCAAAGTGTGTGCTTACTGTGCACAAGGTCCTGGGTTTGATCCCCAGCATTGCATATAATAATAATTTTATATGCTGCTTTTTCTTCACTTTTGTTTTTTCTCTCTCTTTCTCTCTTTTTTTTTCTTCTTTAGCCTGTCTTTTTTATAGGTTTTAAGAAAGAATACAATGATCTCGGGCTAGGCTGTAAAAGAGAAAAATCTAGTAGATGCAAAAACTAGGGACGTCATCTCAAATAAACCTGTTTTCAATTCCACCAACTCCAAAGCAATGCCTACTCATTGGCTGTTCATTCTCTCCCAGTAGCTCCAATAGGCATGTAGAGGCAGAGATGAAAAGCAAGGGAGAAAGGAGTCCACATATACATAGACACCCTTTGAGGAAGAAACCAAAGTGCAATTTGATTAGGGTTATAAGATAGGAATGTTCACTGTGCATAGGGAACACACATGTGGAAGCAATTTATTCAGGCTGGAGGGTTCCAGCAAAGTTCTCGCACTGAATGACTGGACTGACCCTGGCTGCAAGTACAGGGCTATAGTTTTTAAGCTTTTTCTGATTGAGACCTACAATACAAAATTGATTTTACATGGCTATCCTGAACACACAAACACATGCACATTTAGACAGATTTTACATGACCATACTTACTCTTGCTGTGTGCTAGGCACTCTTGCATGATTTCTTCTTTTCTGTTTCAATTAGTTAAGATGCCAGTTGAAACCCATTAAATTGAGCTTCCTTGAGAAATTAATGGATTGAGACACGCTCCCTGCCCCCAGCGTAAGAAACCCTGGAACACGTGGGCTTTAGAGTGATAGAGAACAGGTTTTGCCTCTTGGTGTCAATCCACAAGTAGTCCTGAGATTTTGGAAGTTTGCATAGTTTTTATGAATCTGAGCCTATCTAAAGAAAAAAGGGGTTAAGTGGCTAGCATCAGCCTGTTCAGGTGGTTGAGATTCTAACATCTACTTGTTAACAGCTAAATGTGGGGGTTTATAATCCTTCTTTGCCTGTAAAATGGCAGCAATGGCGGGGTAAGGCAAAGAATGGGGAAAGGGAGCATGCTGGGCACACGGACTCATGTGGTAGGATTGGTCCACCCCCAAAGCAAGACCAGTCCTCCTGTAACTGGGATGCCTGCATGTTTCCTGTAACTGGGATGCCTGCATGTTTACAGAGTGTGTGCTGGAAGGGAAAATTAACCAGCATACCATGTCTCTGCACCCAGGAGACTATGTGCGTGCACATGTGTGTATTTGCTTGTGAATGAGTACATGGATATGTACATGTTGGTGTGTATGTATTTGTCAATGTGTGTGTGTGTGTGTTGAGGGGTTTGTGTGTGTGAGTTTCCATGTGTGAGTTGGAGACAGGGTTGGAGCAGCAGTGTCAATACTGGGACATTCCCTTTATTCAATAACCTCGTGAGCAATCCCACTGAACTCATCATAAACCAACCATCCCAAATTTTTCCTGAGACATTCCTTTTTTTAATAACCATAGCCTCTCTGTGACCTCAGTCATTCTCTGTGACACAGTCACACACTTTCTGGACTCCGCCGCCCTTACATATGTATTGAGCATATTAGACCACAGTAATATGTTTAGAAAGTCCTTTAGAAAAACAGCTGAATCTTTTTTCAAACATAATTTTTTAGAGGAATCTGATATTTAATTATTGTTATATATCAAGAGAAACAGAGATATAGATACACAGTAATATTTAACATTTATTTAGTTCACATTATCTAGTCTTACTATATTTCTAGTTCTGTGTTAAATGCTTTCTGTGCATCAACTCATGGAAGACTCAGGACACCTCTAGTAGTTATTATCCCCACTACACAGACACCTTTCCGGAGGTCACAAAGCTAATGAATAACATGGCAGGGATCCAAATTTAGATGCAAATATATCTAAATATCTCTTTCACCTCGAACCTTCTGCGAAGATTACCCAGGCCTTTGAAGATTGCATGTGAAATGACCGGAGTGACCCTGGCATTACAGTACAGGGTTAGAGTTTTCAAATTTTTTTTTCTGATTGAGAACTACAATGTTAAATTGACTTTACATGGCTATCCTGAACACACAAACGTATACATGCGTATTTAAACAAGTCTTACCAAACCATAATTAATCTTACCATGTGCTATGCACTCTTTATTTTTTTTCCCTTTTCTTTCGAGAAACTCTTGGACTTAGATGACTTATCTCCAAGTCCACTTTCACTGATCTACCAAACAGTGACTTCATGAAGCTCTAAGTAAGTTAATTTCAACAACCCTTTCCCACATCTAAGGGAATATATGCATATATGCTTTATTTATATAATGATTTACTTACATGTTTTGATGTATGTGTATATACGTGTTTATTTTATATTTATTTATATTTATGTACATTATATTAATGTGTGTGAATACATATTCATATATAAGCTTATGTTCTTATATTCCCATATATTAATATTTATGCATTTATATATAAATAAACAATAGATGATGAATATATGTGAATAAACATTATGCATGATGAATATATATATATATATATATATATAATGAACTAAATGCTTATTGCCATATTACAAAAGTCAAATGTGCAGTAGATGAGTGATACGGCCAGGAAACCCATCAATGTCATCTCCTCTGTGCCTCTGAGACACCACCACACCCTCTGTCTACAGCCAGTACCAAGACTGGAAACATCCAGACCCAGGACACGATTGTCACACCTAACACAGCTTCTGTTTTTCAGGCAAAGATGAATTATAAATTCTAGATCGCGAGTTGGCCGCACACCTTATTCCTGGGTCCCCGCCCTTGTCACCAGGCAGTGTACTCTGCTGGGACTGGAGGGCACAGGACTTTTTGTGGGTAGCATCCCGAGACACATTAGAAGGATTTATTTTCACTGAAACCCATGCTTAGCTCCAGGGGAACAGGATTGTTAAATATCATGCATATTTACGATTGTACCTTGAATGCGGATTGGTGGAGGACATTAATGTCTTCCATCTGGCTCCAAGTGCTGGTGGTTAATTTCTTAATTTCTTCTATATACTTTAAGACGATGTGGGTAAGGAGGTAAAGGCTAATTAGGTCCTCTGACAAAAACACCTTCTACTTGGAGGCTTCCTCTGCCCAGTTTTCTTTCTTTCTTTTTTTTTTTTCTTTCTTTTTTTTGCAGTACTGGGGATTGAACTCAGAGGCATTCAATTTAGCCCTAATTTTTTCTTCTTTTTTTTTTTGCGGTACCGGGGATTGAACCCAGGGGCGTTCTACCTCCCTCGGCCCTA
>PVJS01020450.1:0-32567 GCA_004027185.1 Glis glis
ACACCGGGCGTGGTGGCGCATGTTTGTAATCCCAGTACTTTGGGAGGCAGAGACCGGAGGATCCGGGTTCACAGCCAGCCTCAGCTCTCTCTCTCTCTCTCTCTCTCTCTCTCCCTGTCTCTCTCTCTCTCTCTCTCTCTCTCTCTCTCTCTCTCTACCTAGTGAGGCCCTCCGCAACTTCGTGAGACCAAGTTTCAAAATAGAGTCTAAAAAAATAGGGCCGGGGGTGTAGCGTGGAGGTAGAACGCTCCTGGGTTCAATCCCTGGCACCGCAAAAAAAAAGAAAAAAGAATAGGGCTGGGGGTGTAGTTCGGAAGTAGAATGCCCCTGGGTTCAATCCCCGGCACTGCAAAAAAAAAAAAAAAAGAAGCATACTTTATTAGGTGTAAGTCTTAATAAAAATAGCAGAATTGCTTTCAAAACTTTTGTTGTAAAATAAGAGCAACCGTTTACTGGATATTTACTATAGGCATCAAGTGACTTTATTTATGTTAGCTTATGCAATCCTAAGGATCACCTGCCCTTCCTTCCTTTCTTCCTTCCTTCCTTCCTTCCTTCCTTCCTTCCTTCCTTCCTTCCTTTTTTGGTCCTGGAAATTGAACTCAGGGGCATTCTACATCAGAGGTATACCCCCAGCCCTTTTTGTATTTTTATTTTGAAACAGGGTCTCACAAAGTTGCTGAGGGTCTTGATAAATTGCTGAGCCTGCCTCGAACCTGTGGTCCTCCTGTTTCAGACTTCCAAGTACTGGGATTACAGGCATGCGCCACCAAGCCCCACTGGATTTCCTACTTTCTGAATGACAAAATTGGCCCTTGGAGAGGTTGAATAACTCACTGAGATAGAGCACCCAGTATGTAAATGCCAGAGTCAGGCTTGAGCCCAGCCTTTGTGACAATAAAGCCTTAGACCTACACTATCCTGCTGCCTCCCAAAACAGCTGACACCACCCACCTCCACCTAATATTACTGTCTTAATAGCTGTGGCTTTACAGTTGAAGACTTGTCTCCCTCTCGCCTGTATTAACCCCAACCATTTACAGCTTCTCAAAACTCACCACCATTGCTGGGTACAATAGTGCACACCTGTAATCCTACTACTTGGGAGGCTGAGACAGGAGGATCACGCTTCGAGACAAGAGTGTGAGAACTTAGTGAGACCCTGTTTCAAAATAAAAAATAAAAAGGGCTGGGGGTGTAGTTCAGAGGTAGAATGCCCCTGGGTTCAATCCCCAGTAACACACACACATACACACACACACACACACACACACACACACAATCTCACCACCATTGATTGCCCCAGGACTTCAACAGCTCGAAGTACAGAAAAGATGAAAAGATAATGGTGTTTGTTTTCACAACCCCCCCCCCGTGTAATTAAAAAGAGCTAAACTAATCTGCAAGGAATATGTCAACAAGTAAAATAAAGGTATGATTTTTCTGATGTGTGCATCTGTGTATGTGAATATATATGTATGTGTGTGTGTGTGTGTGTGTGTGTGTGTGTGTGTGTGTATGACATAAGATACCTTCCAAACTATTTTGGGGTATTCCTCCTTCCTGGACCGTAAGCATATGCTTATCTGCCTACTGGCTAATTGGGTATTGCCAACTCCTACTTCCCAAGCTGTATATGGGAAGAGAAAAAACAAGGAAAAGGAAGAAGGACGGGGAAGGAGGAGGAGGAAGCACATCCCCCAGCAATGGACTCGGGGATTAGTGTCTGCCATTCCCTCCCTCCAGCCCTGTGATTAGTGATTTCTGTGCAGCCTGCCCTTTGTCCTCTGCTTCAAGAGGGTGAGCTCCTGAGGGAAGTGTCCCCCACCCTGCGGGGATAAGGGGAGTCTGGGAGAGGGGGCACAGCCGGCCTCGGAGGGCCAGCCAGCTCTGACTCAGCTGGTGAGCAGGCCAGCCTGCACCTCCCTGTTGACGCTCTGATTCCGGGGGACCTATCGTGTAATGACTCAGATGAACTCTCACTGCCCAGCAAAGCCTGAGGGATGGCACTGCCTGCTCGGGGTAAACACCCAACAGTCCATTTAAATTATTTAATTTTTATGGCCTCCAGTCAGCCTGCCTACGGGGCAAGTCTCTGAGATCAGGATGACATATGTGGCAGTGGCTCCTCAGATCTCCGCAGTTGCCAAGGTTTCCACAGGACCTGGGTCACACGGGCGCCACTGGCTGTGCATTGAGAAGCCTCGTTTAGTGTGGCCAGTGAGAGCGCGGGAGGGAAGACGAAGGCCATGCGGTCAGAGGACCCCTGCAAGGCCCTTGGGCGAGGCCACCCCATGCAAGTGGTGACTGTATCCTCCCTCCAAAACAGGAATGTGAGTCCCTTCAGGGTGCTCTGAGAGCCATGTACCTTGGGGGAGGGGCTTGGGACTTTCCAGGGGAATCTAAATTTATCTATCAGTAACACCGAGATTTCCTGGCTGGTTCTGAGTTTGGGTTGGGGCATCCTTGTCCCCTGACTTGGATAATCTGCTCAGGGTTTTGTGAAGTTCATGGCCTAGGAGTCCTAGGGTGATTTATATATGTATGCATTTATTTATCTATTTACTTATTACTGGGGATTGAACCCAAGGGCATTCTACCTCTGAACCACACCCCCACCCAGCCCTTTTTTATTTTTATTTTAAAACAGGGTCTCGTTAAATTGCTGAGGGTCTCGCTAAGTTGCTGAGACTGGCCTCAAATCTGCGATCCTCCTGTCTCAGCCTCTCACGTACTGGAATTACAGGTGTGTGTCACAGGGCCCAGCCCAGGGGTGATTTCTATGCAGTGGGAAGGCACTGCTATCTAACAAGTCCATAGAAATATTATAATGTGGACAAGGAAAATCCAGTGCTAGACTCCAATTCTGCTTTATCCAAGTAAACAGTTTCAGTCAAACTAAGATAAAAAAGGGGGGGGGGGCTCTCTGCTGGGATTGCTCCATCAGCCAGGAGAAGAAAGTTCAAATTTCTAACAGTATCAGCTCACTCAGGTCTACCTCAACAGGGTGGCCTGGGGCGTGACACCTGTGGAAGGGGCACAGCCAGGGTTACTGAGAACGTCATGACGCATGCTTTCTTCCTGTGTCATTACCACTCCTGTCCCCTAGCACAATCCCTGGATCAGCAGGCTCAGCCTGGCCCACGAGCTCCAAGCTTGACCCAGTCAGTATTCAATACCAGGCAGTTCTTGCAGCTGAACTAGCAGCTGAGAGGAGAGAAAGTCCTGCCTCATCTTATTTCATTCTCCTGGCTGAAATGCCTACTTGTGCTAGACAGCAAATTCAGGTTGCTGTTTCTGATAATTAACTCTTTCTTTATTTTTTTCTGTGGTACTGGAGATTGAACCCAGAGGCGGTTTACCTTTGAGCTACAACCCCAGCCCTATTTTATTTTTTATTTTTGAAACAGGATCTCACTACATTGTGGAGGGCCTCCCTAAGTTGCTGAGGCTGGACTGGAACCAGCAATCCTCCTGTCTCAGCCTCCCAAGTACTGGGATTACAGGCATGCACCACTGCACCTGGATCTGATAATTAATTCTTGAGCCCTTTGCTTCCTTATTCCTAGTTCTCAATTCAATAAGTTTCCTGATGTGACTTAAAATAAAACAGGAGAAAATGGCTTGGAAGACAAAAGAGATTTGTTCCCCTTTCTCTGAAATGAGGGATAATTCAAAGGACAGGCCTGGTCTCTAAGGATTCTTTGGTTTAAGTCATATGTGCTTTGGGAAGTCATAATCTTTTCAAGGGGGTTTTTACTGCACCAAGGAAGGTACTTTAGATTCATTGGGCAAGTGGAAACATTGCAAAAGAGAGAGGTTAAGTTTTTTCACAAGTTCAAATAGGAAACAAGGACTGAACTTGAAGTTCTTCACAACTTATAATTATGTCCTACTGTGTTCCTCTTGGAGGAAACCTGGGGAATTCAAGGAGTCTCTGGTTGTAAAAATGGATGGCTTGGACTGGTCAATATTAGGTTGGTGGCAACATGGATCAAAGCCTTATGAATGCTCATAAACCCAGAAGTTCCACTTCTAGGAAAATTAATCAGAGCTGTGCTAAGTTGTTGAATCAAACTTATGGGAGGTCATTGTTTTGGACTGAGTTCCTGCACTAAGCCCCAAAGACCAGACCAAACCAAAATGGAGTCGCTCCTGCTAGGTGCCATGTAATCAGGTTGAAATTAAAAATGGGCCAGTTTCCCCCAAAGCAGAAAATTCACAGCAATCAATCCAGTGGAGCCCAGTTAACCTGAGGTGACATAAGGACACCTGTCTGCTTTAGCTCTACAGGGGCTTGAGTAACTAAGTAACCTGATGCTAATTTGGGGGGGCTACTGGGGATTGAATCCAGGGGCATTCTATCTCCGAGTTGCACCCCCAGCCCTATTTTATTTTTTGTTTTGAAACAGGGTTTTGCTAGGTTACTGAGAGTCTAGCTACATTGCTGAGGCTGTCCTCGAACCTACCATCCTCCTGTCTCAGCCTCCCAAGTACTGGGATTACAGGTGTGCGCCACCACACCTGGCCCTATCCCTTTTTAAGTTTTATTTTTGAGACAGAATCTTTCTAAATTGCCAGGCTGGCCTCAGAATTGTGATCCTCCTGCCTCAACCTCTTGAGTAGCTGGGATTACAGGTGTGTAATCCCACCATGCTCAGCTCACTTTTTAAGAAGTATCATTAATGGAAAAAAGTTTTATTTTAATGGAGTCTAATTTATCTATATCCTTTTTTTGTACCATTAGTATTGTATCTAAGAAGATTCCTAAGTTAAGGTCACAAAGATTTGTTCCTTTTTTTCCTGAGAGTTCCATAGTTTTAGCTCTTTCACTTAGTTCTGTAGTCTATTTTGGATAATTCTTGTGTATGGCATAAAGAAAGAGTTCACTTTCATTCTTTTACATCTGGGTCAGTTTCCCCACATCATTTGTTGAAGATGATTCTTTTCTCCATTGAATTATCTTGGCTTACTAGTCAAAAACCAACTGACCATAAATATAAGGGGTTTTCCCTATACTTCAAATCTTATTTCATTAATTCATATCTAGCTTTATGCCAGTAAAACACTGTCTTCATTATTGTAGCTTTGAAGCACTTTGAAATCAGGAAATGGGGGTATTCCAACTTTGTTCTTTTTCAAGATAGTTCTGGTTATTCTGGGTCTCTTGCATTCTTATAAGAATTTTAGGATCAGCTTATCAATTTCTGCCAAAAAAGAATGCTAATATTTTGATAGGAATTTTGTTGAATTTATAGACTAATATAGGAAATATTGCCATCTTACCAATATTGAGACTTCTCTTCCATGAAAATGGAATGCCTTTACTTTTTTGGTGTGTGTGTGTGTGTGTGTGTGTGTGTGTGTGTGTTGCTGGGGAGTGAATCCAGGGGCATTCTACCTCCAAGCTTCACCCCCAGCCTTATTTTATTTTTTATTTTGAAACAGGGTCTTGCTAATTTGCTGAGAGCCTCGCTAAGCTCTGAGGCTGTCCTTGAACCTGTAATTCTGCTGTCTCAGCCTCCTAAGTACTGGGATTACAAGTGTGTGCCACCACACCTAGCTTAGTTATTTAATTTCTTTCAGCAATGTTTTATAGTTTCAATATATGTATTGCACTTATTTATTAAATTTATACCTAAATATTTTATTATTTTTATCCTATTGTAAGTGGAATTACTTTCTTTGTTTCTTTTTTGAGTGTTCATTGCTAGCATACAGAAATATAACAGATATTTGAATATTGATCCTATATCCTGCAACCTTGCTGAACTCTTTTATTAGTTTTAATAATTTTTTGGTGGACTCCTTAGGGTTTTCTATATGCAAGATAATTTCATCTGCAAATAGTGATAGTTTTACTTCTTTTCCAATCCAAATGCCTTTTATGCCTTTCTCTTGCCCAATTGCACTGGCTAGAACTTATAGTACAATATTGAATAACAGTGACAAGAGCAGACATTTTGTTTTGTTCCTGATCTTTGGGGTAGAGCTGTCAGTCTTTCATTGAAAGTCTGTTAGCTGTGAGTCTTTTGTGATTACCTTTTATTAAGTTGAGGAAGTTACCTTCTGTTTCTAGAGTATTGAATGTTTTCTCATGAATGAGTGCTGGATTTTGTTAAATGCTTTTTCTGCATCACTTGAGGTGCTAATTTGATTTTTTCTTTATTTTGTTGATATGGTTTATCACATTAATCGATCCTGTGACATTCGACCAATCTTTGAATTTCTGGTATAAATTCTACTTTGTCATGGTGTATAATCTTCTTCCTATGTTGCTGTATTTGGTCTGTTAGTATTTTATTAAGGACTTTTGTAAAGCCAGGCATGGTGGCACACACTGGTAATCCCAGTACTTAGGAGGCTGAGACAGGAGGATCCCAGGTTCGTGGCCAGCCTCAGCAACTCAGTGTAGCGCTCCACGACATAGTGAGACCCAGTTTCAAAATAAAAAATAAAATAGGGCTGGGGGTGAAGCTCAGAGGTAGAATGCCCCTGGGTTCAATCCCTAGTACCACATAGACACAAAAAAAAGGATTTTTGTATTTATATCCATAAGGGATATTTATCTGCCATTTTTTTTTTTTTGGTAATACCTTTGTTTGGTTTGGAATCAAGGTTAATGCTGGCTTCACAGAATATTTTGGGGGTATTCCTTCCCATCCGGTTTTTTGAAAGAACTTGTAAAGGACTCATTTTAATTATTCTTTAAATGGTTGGTAGAGTTGACCTGTGCAAAGTCATTGGATCCTAGACATTTCTTTAGGAAAAGTTTTAAAATTATTAATTTAGTGTCTACTTGTCAAAGGTCCATTTAGATTTTCTGCTTCTTCTTGAGACAGTTTCTGTAGTTTGTATCTTTCTAGGACTCGTCCATTTCATCTAAACTGTCTTGTTGACATACAGTGTTCACAGTACTCCCTTATGATCTTTTTTGTTTCTCTAAAATTAATGGCAATGTCCCTCTTTTATTCCTGATTTTAGATGTGATTATATTTAAATGCAAAGATAGTACATGACTATAGAGAATTGAGACATCTTTACTCAAGAAAACAAGTATCTGTAAAAATTAGCAAGATTTTGTATGGATACAGCTTGACATGAATGTAGCCATCTTGAGTCATAATCGCCATGATGGCCCCAGGGTAACCCTAGCTGGTTTTTCCTGCATAGTTTCCCAGCAAAGCATAAATAGATAAAACCATTAGAGGCATATGTAATGCTTTACAATTGGACCCTGGATCCAGGGATGTGCCTGACTCTTCAATATTATCTTAAGATAAACCAGGTACATGCCAGCTAGGATGAAGTCACTTTTGTCCTCACCCATAAATACACTCCTCTTTCTGACCCAAATTGTGGGGATTCAGCTGATCTCAGTTCTGCCTAGGACCACACATCTGTCAGTAAGTCTCCCAATAAATTGTACTCTGCATTCCTGGATCTGTCTGCCTCTCTTTCTTCGGTCTCATGGCATCTTGGGGCTGGTCCTCATATGTGAGTACTGAATTGTTCCAGAACAGATTTCAAAGAGAATAATGTAAACTATGGAGCCAGTAGAATCTTAATGAAAGTTTGTTCCAGCAGTGCTGGCCCCAGCTCCTAAGAACGGTCTTGCAGAACTGAAAAGTCAGGAAGAACATCCATCTTTGTGTATCGGGATTGCACCATTAGAATCTCAGGGCATTACCAGAAAAGGCGAGTCTCAGCACAGAGAGGAGCTCGGAGTGATTTGATAGCATATGGAAACAGTTTATGGGCAAGAATAATTTGAAAAGGAGGTTAAAGTTGTCATGAAATTACCCTTACTCATTTCCATGATCAAATCATAAGGGACAGTTCACTCATTTCTTATTGCTTTCTTAAATTGTTTTCAGAAAGGTAGTTTAGAAGAAAGGGGAAAATCACAAGACTTCTCAATTCACCCAATCGATGTGGTGCAAGCACATTTGTCAATTATTACATGTTTTTCTGGGGGATTAATAAGTCATTATTTGGGAATGAGCTCAAATATTTAGAGGAATGGTAATCTGTATTGCCAGAATTGTTACTGATTTGGGGATATTCTGGTGCATTCAGACTATAACTAGTTAAGGTTGAATGCATTTCCACTTATAATTACACAAATTAACATTGTTATCTTAAAATATGGGAAAATCAGATCCTAAATTAGATATGCCATATTGAGTCCTACCATACTACTAAAAATAAAATGCTAGTCCCACGAGGGTAGCAACTTTGTCTATTTCACAGTTGTGTCCCAATCATAGTGCTTTAAACCATGTAGGCACCTGATGAATAGCTGTTGAATAAGTGAACGATTAATAGTAGCTGCCTATCACTAGGTTCAAATGTAAGTAATAATAATAGAAATCTCTTTCTTGTTGAAAAGGTATCACCATTCAAGGGCAAAATGTAACTCTAAGATTCTCTTAAAGGATTAGTCCCCTGGGTAATGAAGCACCCCAATTCCAGGTTCCAAAAGCTTAGCCTGTCGGAAATATCAGAGTCTTCAAATAATCACATTAAAAAACACTGTTGTTGTAAGAATTTTCTTTTATTTTAATGCTGTTTCTCTTGGAAAAGGCTTGTTTTTCTAAGCAAGTTAGGTCATTGAACTGGGAATATCGGGAGAAAGAAATTAAAAACGACATTTTAAAAACAGAAACCATGGTTACTTTTTTGTATATCTCCATGGGGTTTCTGATGCCTTACATGTAATTTTTCCAATGAGTGCTTTTTTATTCAAAAGTAGGTTGAAAATACAACTTAATATAAAGTTTTCAGGGGGTTTGTTTTGTGCAGCACTGGGGATTGAACCTAGAGCCTCACACATGCTGGGCAAATGCTCTAGCACTGAGCTACATCCATCCCTAGTCCTGGCGTCAAGAATTGTCATAGGACTCTTAATCATGTCTTCCTAAGAGGTCCTTATGAAGAGCAAATATTCTTTTTTTGTTTTGTTTTGTTGTTTTTTGTTTTTTGCAGTACTGGGGATTGAACCCAGGGGCATTCTACCTATGAGCTACACCCCAGCCCTATTTTTAATTCTTTATTTTGAAACAGGGTCTCACTAAGTTGCAGAGGGCCTCCCTAAGTGCTGAGAACCTGGGATCCTCCTGTCTCAGCCTTCCAAGTACTGGGATTATAAGCGTGCACCACCACAGCCGGCTAGAGGAGCAAATATTCTAATGAATGTAAAGTACCTGAATACATAACAATCATTCAGTGTAGCAAATTTATTATTCTTGTGGAAAGATCTTGTCCTTATTTAACATTTTGATATTTTGTTCTCTGTAATTTTTTTTTCGTTCTTTTTTTTTGTGTGTGGTACTTGGGATTGAACTCAGGAATATTCTACCACTGATTTATACCCCTAGCCCTATTTTATTTTGAAACAGGATCTCACTGGTTCTGAGGGTCTCTCTAAGTTGCTGAGGTTGACCTTGAACCTGCGATCCTCCTGTCTCAGCCTCCCAAGTACTGGGGTTACAGGCATGCACTACCATGCCTGGCTCACTGAATTTTCTAGAAATAATTTTGATTCACTAAAACTTTGCATTATAATACCATTTCTCTTGATTACTCAGTGTTTTTGCTCCCCCTAAATTTTGTGCCGGAGGCACATGCCTCTGTTGCTTCACCTTGCTCTCAGCCCTGTGGGTGACTCTGTGATCCAGTGATGATTCAATCAGGATTTACATGCCTGATCCCACTTATATAGAACATGGGCCTTCTCTTGGCTTTGTAGGGAGCAGTGTCATCAGAATCATTTTGTGTTAAGAACCACAGTTCTCCCCAGCCACTCTTGACTCGTGTGTGTGTGTGTGTGTGTATGTGTGTGTGTGTGTGGTTTTGAGGATTGAACCCAGGAGCATTCTACCTCCAAGCTATACCCCAGCCCTATTTTATTATTTTGTATTTTGAAACAGGGTCTTGCTAAGTTTCTGTGATCCTGGGATTACAGGCCTGCACCACCATGCCCAGCCTCTCTAGCCATTCTTGATTGGACTAAGTTGGTGACCTGACCCAAAGACTTCCAGTCCATGGAGAGCCCAGTAGCCATTTATATGCTTAGGCTTAAAATAGTGAAGTAGGTCAATTACATTCCTTTCTGATGGAAAAGATCTGGTGACCCTAAAATATGGAAATTCAATAGAAGTATTTAGAAGTGAAATGATTTCTGGAATTTGCTTTTAAAAATTCAATTAAATTAATTACTAGTTAAATTATTTCCGGGGATTTGCACTCTAAAAAGGAGAGGCAAATAGTAGTTTAGAAGGAAGATACTGATAATTGGAAACTGGGTGATGGGTTTCATTATTCTGTTCTATCATGATGTGTTAAAAGTTTTGTCATTTTTATTATTATTTTTGTCTTTTCTTTTTGGTACTGGGGATCAAACCCAGGGAATTGTACTTGCAAAGCAAACGCTTTGCCACTGAGCTATATCCTAGCCCCCAAATTCTGTAATTAAAACATTTATTTTTTAGTTGCAGCTATTATAAAATTAAGTAAATGAATAGTGAAGGTAAAAGACAAGTATCTTTATCAAGAGTTGTCCTTAGGTAGGGTCCTAGGTAGCTATGATGAACCATAGACATTCCAAAATTATAAGGGATTTGAAGGTACAGGTAAGCAGGGGAAACCGTCAGTTTAGGGAGGAGAATGGAGCGGTCATTCAGAAAGAAAGGTAGATGCCCAGAGAGAAGGGGCCTCTGCTCCTTGTAGATTTCTAGTTCCTGGTTCCTTTGCCCACCAAACCCAGCCACACCGTTATTCCTATCCATGAATTCCTATGCCATTTCTGATTCCTTTTTGTCTCCTGTTTATCTTTAAAAGTTGATTCCCCTTTTCTTGAGCTACCTTGATCAAGCCCCTGTCCCTCCACATCAAAATAGACAGCCTCAAAACAAATGATCGTTTGTATCTGTTACAGCCAGAGTCTGCCCAGGTGGAATGGCCCCACCAAACTTGGAGTCAAATGGTGCTCAGCACCCTGCGGAGGAGGATTAGGAGAAACCCTTGTAGGGAATCAGAATGTCAGGTGATCAAAGCCAGTTCAGCCTGCCCGCCAGGTACAAATGTACCAGGACGGAATTAAAAGCTGTTTTCCTAAGAGGTCTTGACAGTGAACAGGCAGAACTAATAGGTACTTTGCCATGGTAGTTTCCTGGGGACCACATTGATCTAAGAAGTAAAAATGGTCACTGAACTACCAAGTTGACCTACAAGCCCTGTGCATAGGCCATTCTTCTTGCCGGAGGGGTCTTACATTTTGAGTGCTACAAATGCAAGGTAATTTCCCATTTGGATCAAGATGAAAGGCTTGGAAGACTCCCCCTTTGCCCTTTATTTACCACAAAGAATAAAAGGTTTCTAGGCAGGATGAAAGAAGTAAGCTAGGATAGGAGCCAGGAAAAAGGATTTCAAAGGGGTGTGTCAAGAAACTAGTTATTGAAGGAAGTTAGTTCAGAGCAGGAACAGCCTACTTTGCTCCTTTTGGGAAGGTGAGGCGGGGCCAGGTACCTCCTGGGTCAAGGAAGGTCACGCATCCACAAAAAAGAGAAGAAACAGACGAAAGTGAATACAAATGTCTGTAAGTTTAAAGAAGAAAATAGTATCCATGGTCCACCATTGAAAAAGAAGCACCATAAACAATTTAGTTTATTTTCTTAGTTTTTCCTATTTATTTACATAGCCAAGATATTATCTGCTGATTTTCAAGTGCCATATAATTCAGGAACATTCAGAGGAATTATATAATTTAGAAAGAGGCATTTAATGATATATAATGGTTGTCCCTGGATGATTTATTGTCTTTCATCATGAAAAAAAATTCCAATGAGTTAGTACATTTATCATAGGTCTAAAGATGCACGAAAACCCATTTCTCAAGTTCCTTAGCAATGAAAAAGTTCATTATGTCATTCTACGCAATACTGCTTTTGTGGAGAAGGAGAGAAAAGACCCTTTGTTTAGTAATTTTCTTGGCACGGGGTCTTCACTGTGTAATAAGCTTAGCCATTGTTAGAAAAATCTGGACAAGAACAGCAGCACTTATTGTTATAAGTGATCATTGACTAAGGCAAGAGATTCCATATGAACTGTAGGTTAAAGGATATGGCTCCAGAAATGTCCCTTGGCACTGAGATAGGAGTGAAAGCAAGAGAAATAGCTAATTCTGCAGGGCCCTGTCACTTAGGATGGTCTAGCTGCATGCGACAGAAAATTTGGACTCCTTTGTATTGAATAATAAATACAGCTAGTATCACACTGCAGGCCCAGCTTTGGTTAATTTAGCTAATCAGCAATATCAGCAAGGATCCAGGTTTGCTCATTCTCTCTTCTTCTTTTCTTTCTCTTTTTTCTTTCTTTCTTTTTCTCTCTTTCTTTCTCTCTCTCTCTCTCTCTCTCTTTTTTTTTTTTTTGTGGTACAGGGGATTGAACCCAGGATCTTGCACAAGCTAGGCAAGTGCTCTACCCTGAACTGCATCCCCAGCCCTATTTTTGAGACGGGGTCTCGCTAAGTTTCCCAGGCTGGCCTCGAACTTGTGATCCTTCTGTCTCAGCTTCCCCAGTTGCTGGGATTACAGACATGTGCCACTGCGCCCAGAAGGACCCAGTTTCTTTACATCTCCTGGCTTTCCCATCCTCGATATATTAATATGGTGTGGTTTTCAGAATAGTTTTGAGTCATGGCTGTGGATGACTGCAGCAGTTCTGAGACATGGCAATGATAAGAGACAATGAGCCTATGTGTCTTCTACTATATGCCTCAGTGAGCCAGGAAAGTTGTTTTGTTGTTGTTTTGGAGTGATTTTTTTTTTTTTTTGGTACTGGGAATTGAACCCAAGGGTGCTCTACCTCTGAGTTACACCCTCATCCCTTTTCGATATTTTTATTTTGTAATGGGTTCTTGCTAAGTTACTGCACACTGGCCTCAAATCTATGATCCTCCTGTCTCAGCCCCTCAAGGACTGGGATTACAGGTGTGCACCACCACTCCAGGCTATGGGTCATTTGCTTTAATTTTACCTAGAAAATAGTGAGTTGGTCTGCATACTCTTTTTCATCACAAGAAGGCATTTTTTCTGATTTCTCTGTTTCTCTTGTTCTTGTCTCTCTCATAGTCATTAGACTGAATCACATTTTCTGTCTTCTGTGTCATCTGTCCCACCATTTTAAATGTCCTCATTCTTTCCCTCTACATTATAGAGGAAGATCTCAAGTGTGATCTCTAGAGTCCTAACTTACTTCCCCACAGGGCTAGCGCTACTCTTTATTCATTCCAGTGTATGTTGTATATTATTTAATAAGAAGCTCATATTTCACTTACTATTTTGTTAATGCCCTTCTTTGCTTCACCCATGTCTCCTTGCTTTCGTCTCACTCTGTGGCCCTCACATCGCAGCCTCTTCTCTCTTCATGACTAGTTCCACTCCTTTCGTAGAAGCCACATCTGCATCCTTCTGAGGATATTATACAGTTTTCCAAAAATGTTTTCTGGTTCCCCTAGAGGAAGTCATTTTCAAAGGAGTGTTCTCCACCTCATCTTCTGTGTATTTGACTTTTGTGTTCCCAGTGCCAATTCTTCTTTTTCTGATTACTCATCTTTGAATAAGCAGAGAAAGTCAGTGTCCGATTCACCCACAGACAGGGTGTGTAGATTTTGTTTGATGCTGTTGACTGGTCACTTGGGTAATGATTAAATCTTCTCAGCTCTACAGCTGGAGAGCAGGTTGATGAGAACAGGTCCCTGCCCAATTCTGAGAACGTAGCTAGCATTCCTGTAGCATGGCTCTGCTCAGCAGAGTTCCTGTACCCTCTGTCTGGTTCTATAGTACTCTTCTCACCAGGCTGCCGCCTCTCTCGATCCCCAGGGTTAACGTTTTATGTCTGGTGATTGTTCTTAACAGAATGCAATGCATCCAGCGTCCTCAGTCTCACACACTTCTTAGAATTGGTCTCTAAATGGATGTTGAAAGATGGAGATGGTGAAAAAAATTTATATCAACTCAAACTGTAACTCCAGCATGGTAAAGGGTTAGCTTCCCAGTTTCTTATGGTGTAGACCCCAGGTCTCTAAGTAGGGGAGTAGAGTAGCGGAAAGAATAAGATCTCTTCCCCTTCTTTTTGGTAGTCAGAGAGCCTCTCTTTCATGAGGAAAGGGGCAGGCCAACAGCCAGTTGTTTTTTCCTCATTCAGTTTTTTTCATTTTAAGTATCAGTTCCTTCTAGATTTTGCTGAGTGGTTTTCCATTGGTCTTCTTAGCATTTGGTGGTAGATTGGGGGTTTTATCTTTCTGTGGCTTCATAGGTATTGTAGAAGTTTCTACCAGGGAAGTTAACCTGGTCCTATTTATTTATTTATTTACTTACTTACTTATTTATTTATTATACTTGGTATTGAACCCAGGGGCATTCTACCTCCAAGCTAAATCCTCCGACCTTTTTCTTTTTTTTTTGGTGTTGAAATAGTCTCGCTAGGTTGCTAAGGGTCTTGCTAAGTTGCTGAGGCTTGCCTGGTTCCATTTAAAATCAGAAATGAAAACTGATAGTTTTAATTGACTCAAACCAGATGTAAGCCTAGAAAGTAGGTGTGTGTGTATGTGTGTGTGTGTGTGTGTGTGTGTTTGTGTGTGTGTGTGTGTGTGTGTGTGTGTATGTGCACACATGCACGCATGCATGTATGGTACTGGGGATTGAATTCAGGGCATTCTACCTCTGAGGTACACCCCTAGCCCTTTTTATTTATTTTTCATTTTGAAATAAGTCTCGCTAGGTTGCTGAGAGTCTTGCTACACTGCTGAGGCTGCCCTTGAACCTGTGATCAGACTCCCAAGTGCTGGGATTGCACCACCACACCTGGCTGACTGTCTTAATATATAGATTAATGTGACAGTGTTTCCATTGCATTCTGCCTCCTTTAAGATATAAGGAGTTTTGAGGTCAATTTATGATCCTTGTTATTAACACAAATTTTAAAAGGTTCATTGATGAATAAGAGCAACTTCAAAGGTGAGGAAATGGGACGCTGGAAGTGCAAATATAATTATGAAGCAGTGGCAGTATTGGACTTCAAGAGAGGACATTGAGAGGGAAGGGGGACCTGGTAGCAGTGTTAAAGCAGTGGAGGGGGTCTTGTAGAGAAGGGCTGTATTTATTCTGGTTTGCTCCAGAGAGCAGAGCAAGAATCCCTTGGAGGGAGAAACCAAAAGGTGGATTTGGCTTAACCCATGGTTGATTGGCAACGGAGTGGGTGCCTCACCAACGAGACAGTGAACTGTCTGGTTCTAGAAGGGGTTTAGAAGATCCTGGCTGATCACCCATCAAACAAGCTGTGGAGAAATTCTGGTATGTGGTATGAAGTTGGATACACCCCCTCCTTTTGTGGTACTAGGGATTTTTTTTTAGTACTTTTGTGGTAATGGAAATTGAACCCAGGGGCATCCTACCTCTGAGCTGCACACCCGCCCCCCGCCTTATTTTTTTTTTTTTTTGGAAAAAGGGTCTCACTAAGTTGTGGAGGGCCTTGCTGAGTTGCTGAGGCTGGCAGCAAACCTGCGATCCTCCTATCTCAACCTCCCAAGTACTGGGATTATAGGCATGTGCCACCATGCCCGGTGTCAGTACTAGGGATTAAACCTGTGGGCATTCTACCTCTGAGTTCTACCCCCAGCTCCATTTTATTTTTTATTTTGAAACAGGGTCTTGCTAAATTGCTAAGTCTTGCTAAATTACTGAGGCTGCCCTCAAACGTGCAATCCTCCTGTCTCGGCCTCCCAAGTATTGAGATTACAGGAATGTGCCACCACACCCAGCTCAGATGCTCCATATTTTAAATGACCTTGGTTTTGGAGTTTTGCCCTTGGGTTTCTACTTGTTAGGTCAGATGAGTGGCTGGGTTTCCCCTGCAAGGAAAGCACTTAACTGAGAGAACTCAGCTGCTCTGAACATTGGGCTCCATCCAGACAAATAAGGACAAAGGCAAAGTAAGAGCCACTGTCCACTGTGCTCTGCAACGCTCAGCTCACACCGTAGCCACGGGTCCTTAGACCATGACCAAGTCTGCCAGGAGAAGCAGGAAGTGGGAGCAAACATATGGTGTCATCTCATTGTTGGCCCCACTGCTTCCCAGGGAGGTTGCTTCGCAGACCAAGACCCAGCCACTGAAGGAACCAGAAGCCATTCCTCCATGGAGCCAGTGGAGGCTCTCGAATTTTGATGTAGGCGGTGCTTAGGAGTGACAGTTGGGTGGGAATGACTACCTGGAAACTTCTCATGAAGCTGCATTTGCAGAGTATTTTCTGAAGATACATGTATTCACATTTTGCATTATCTACATATATGTTGCAATTTTCATTTTTCACTGGGGTGGCTAAGGGGGCCCAACAGGGATGGGGACAGAGCCCCTCTACGCCTCCTCCAGTCACTCCTTGGCATCTTATGGGTGAGTCAAGATTAGGACCCTGGTCTGATTCTAAAACTCAGTCTGACCTCATAGCAAGCAGAAAGACCTCCTTAAATGTTATTGGGGATTTGTTTTGTTTTTGTTCTTCGTTTAAACTAATATAACTAAATAAGGCAGGAGAAAGCAGACTGATGATGTAGCCCATTTTCTCGGAAGACTTTCCCAAATACCAAAAGCCAGCATGGGGGCTGGCCTGTCCTCACTCGGGTCCCTTCCCCTGACCTGCAGGTGCCGCTGCCTGTTGCAACACAGGCTGGCGGAACACCTGCTGCTTCCCAGCGGGATGCTGCAGTCCGTCTGGTTCAAGGTTGGAACACATTTTGTCTTGCCTTTTACAAACAAAAATGCCTCCTCTGTTTGTCCTGTTGGACTCTGCAGTCCCAGATGTGTCAGGACTTGGTTCCTGCAAAGCCGCCTAAGTGAGGGGCTTCTTGGTGGCCTTACATAATGCAGGTTCACGCCACTTTTCCATTGGTTTTGGACCGTGCTGCATAGTCCTTTGGGGATGTTCTGAAGTTCAAGCTCCTTCAGAGCCAGGAAAGGAAAGCCCAACAGCAAAACAAGTGGAAAGAAAGACAATATGTACTGGTCACATGGTCTCGGGTCTTTGAAATGCCTGCCCATATCTATTTTGATTCTGGAAGGTAGTGAACGATCTTGTTAATGCTAGGTCTCGTGTTTTTTCCCTTCATTATTGCTCCTCCTTCCCCATCTGAACATTTAACACTATCGATCACTTCTTTTCTATTCGAGGTTGTTCCTCCCTTGATTTCTGCAACACTATGTTTTTGGAGTTATCTTATTTTCCTACTCACCCCTCTTCTTCCCATAGCCTCATATTCTGCTTCTCTCTCCCTTTGCTCAGCCATTCACCTTCAACCTGGCCTTCCTTAGGAGGCTCTGCTGTAATCCAACCTTCAGTAAAAAGGAGATCAAAAATGATAATGGTCCTATAAGAGAATAAGTCTATTTCTCAGTATGTATTAGTCCACAGTGGCTTTTCCCATTGGCAGATGGATTTCCCCTACTTGAGAACCCAGGGTCCTTCCATTCTATGGCTCCAACTTTTCCCTGGACTGTAGGGCCTCATTGTTACCTACATTTAGCCAGCCAAAAAAGAATGGAGATAATACAACTACTCTAAGGCCCTGTCCTGGACGGGACACACCTTACTTCTGTTCATTCTCAAGAGGAGAGAATTAGTCATATGGTCACTTCTAGATGGAAGGTGAGCTGGGAAATATATTTCATGACTGAGCAGTTCCTTCCCCAGTAACACCTCTATTCTATAATAAGGGGAATGGGTTTTAGAGTAATCAGCCCCCTCTGTCATAGTTCTTGAGTTTTCTCATAAGACCACAGCCCCGGGCGAATGCATCCATCCTTGCACTTTTAATTTTTACTTCAGCATCAATGACTCCTAAAATCCCCATTTCCAGTATCAGCCTCACATCAATGTCTAGTCCTCTATCTCCACAGCCTCCTAAACATCTACCTCCCGGATCAATTGAACAATTTGCATTTCAGATACATTCAATTAAAGGATTTGTCCCTGGATATTTGCTTTAAGACATACTCAAACCAAAAGCCAAAACATCATATATGTTAACAGGAAATTGTTCGGATATATACAATAAGAGGGAACTGAAAGTGTTTTTCCAAATTGATCACACCACACACATTCAGCCAAATATGGTCTCGCACTTTGCTTTCCATTTGTTCCAATAGGACCTGATATTTGTCATATGCTTACCAAAGGTGACGTGAAACAGAGGTGAGGATCATTATGGTTAACATGAGCATATTGGAAATGAAAGACAGGCTGAATGTAACTGCCCAGGAATTGGAGTAAATGGTATTACCAGGCTGAACTCTGCACTGCAAAGTAGGCAGAATGGTCACCAACAATTTCCAAATAACCAACAAGTAGGTCAATGGGTGGTATCTACCATACCAAAATCCTGGAATTTGACCCACAGGGACAAATCGTTCAGTGGACCCAGCCTCCCTTCTTTCATACTTAACATCTTTCCCACCCAGAGCAGGCTCCACTCTGGTCCTCCGGGGCCTGTCCATGGATCACCAGTCCCTGGCATCATCTCCAGTCTTCCCTTTCCTCCAGGCCCCAGGTCCAGCGCATCTCTGGGGCCTCCCTGATTCATTCCCTTTCCTGTCTCCACTCTCCCTGTTTTTTTAAAAAATCTATTTAGAGTGCTTTTGACAGGCTAATCTTTCTGAAACACTTTTGCTATGTCACTGCCAAGAAATTCTCCTTAAGAACCTGTTGCCACTTTAGAAATGTGTGATAGTTTTAAATAGTAACAGCCTATAAATAAGACAGCTTGTTAGGCAAAGCAGTAATTTTTTTAATCTGAAAGGCAAGACTAGCACAATGTGATGAGATATAATAAGCCACAGACGAGGAAGCAAGAAATCGCAATTATAATTTACCCTCTGCCTCTAACCAGATCTCTGAGCCTCAGTTGTTTATTTGGTAAAATCGGGAAGGTGGCATCTTCCTTGTCTGAAATATGGGGTGAAAACATATCATCTCTTTTGGTTCCTTCCTGCTGTAGGAATGATAATTTTGAAACTGCAAACTCCCTGGCCTAGTTTTTGAAAGACCTTCCATAATTTGACTACACTCTCTCTCCCACTCTCTCTCATCCGATCCTCCTGAATACTTTCTGCATTTTGTCAAGTTGTTTTCTGTGTCCTTGGTAATGCTGAGTGTGGCCTGAGCCCTTGCTCACGCTGCTCCCCTGCCCAGGCTGCCCTCCTCCGCCATCCCCCTGCCCATCTATATCCCACTGGGAGTGTCATGGGGTGCTCTGGAGGATCTGAGATATTTATAAGGGCACTGCCACACCCTTTGCTCTGCTACCTGGGAGCGTGGTGATCTCAGTGATATAGAATACACAGACTCCCCCCGCATGGGGCAAATGTGACAATCAAGCAAGATAACATGTGTAAATTTTTCTTCGTAAAATGCCATGACCACATAATCTAGTCCTATGATTGCTTCATGAGCTAGTTTTGTCTCCCCAGTTAACAGGCTGGTTGGATTAATTGAAGACTGATTGAGTCAGTCAACAAGCTTTGTGTAATGTCAAACCATGTGCAATTGCTGATATTTGACTGCTTTTGACCTATAAAACCCAGCAATTTCCTGTGCAAACTTATGTAAAGTCCTAGAAAATATTTACTGATCTTTTTACTCAACTTAGCTAAATGTTCCATGGCCAAGAGATTGGGGGGGGACACCCCAGGAGGTAAGTGCCACATTTCCTTTTAGCGGCCATCGTGTTTACTATGATTGGAGGGGGAAAGTGATACCCAGAGGAGTGGCACGTTCCAAACGGTGGCCACACAGCTTGGGAAGGCTGGTCCTGGGGGCGCAGAACAGCAGGTGGCTCCAACCTATAGGAGTGGATTCCAGTTTCAATTATGTCTATGTCTGAGGTGGGCCTGTGATTTCACCCACAGCAGCCAAATGCTTCCTGGTATTGGGAAGGACAATTTTAGACTCAGGTCTTGGGCCTCTCTGCTTCAACTCTCCATAAAGGAATGACAGGTAAGCCCGTTATTGAATCAACAACTTAGGAGTCCAGGTTCTTTCATTGGTCCACTAGACTTCAGCCCTTATCAGAACTGCTAATAACATGGCCATGGTGTAGAACATGAGGGGCTTTGGGGGAAGACACAGTATGGTTTGGGAACCAAAGAGACCTGGTTTAAAATCCTATGTCTGCTATTTACTAGGTATATAAACTTGGGCAAGTTACTTAATTTCTCAAACCTTCAATTTTGTCACCTAAAAAATGGGATACCCCTACACACACACACACAGAGGTTTCATGAGGAGTAGATGAGATAATACATGTAAAATGGCTAGAATATTATCTGACACAGTAAGCCATTAATAAATGGTTATTCTAATGTTATCCTAAAATGCAAGCATGAGCAGACGATATCTTGGTATTTGTATGTGAGTATATCAAATGTGGGAAGCCTTACTTGATGATCCTGGTGACTTTGCTCCAGGCCAGGTGGCTGTAGGGGGAGAGGCCCATGTGTCGGAGTTGAGCCCTGCTGTGGGGTCTCCAGGTGCAAACCTGATTAGACATCCCTCGGCTTCTCAGTCCCCTTCTTAAACATGCCTCATTTCCACACTGGGCCTAGGAGCCATCGCCAGACAGGGTTTGGGTCTGAGAAAAGTCATCCTGGCTTCTCTACAGTGAGCTGCACTGTCCGCGGACTACGAGGATGAGACAACTCAGTTGCTACTGCCCAGCCCCGTGAAGCCAGAGGGACACCAGTATGCCCCCTTCCTGCACACTGTGGGACAGTCTCTTGGGCTCCCTAGGGAGTCTGACTAGTCCACATTCCCTGTTTCCTTGCTGGCTGAGGACGGGGAGCATGGCTAGGAGGATGGGGGGAACTTAGTACAGGCAGACCTCTGCAGGATCTCTGGAAGGAAAGACATTCACTGTGTCCCCATCACCCTCCTCCCTCATTGCTCCCATCCCCAGGGGAGATGGCTTTCAGAGGAGCTCAGTCCCATGAGTCTTCTGAGCCTCTCCAGGCAGCCCCCCTCTCTGAAGTCATTAGCACAGCACTCTGAAAGAGTGGGCAGGACCCCAAAAGCAAACTCATATGTTTTGTCTCTTTAGACCCAAGACAGCTGCCCCCTCAATCTGGCAACATAACCGTAGTCCTTGGACAGATCCTGGGTGCCCTGGGTGCATAGGGGTGCGCGTGGCTGAGTGGCAAGGTATCTTGTGCTATGCAATGACAGTGAGCTAAGGGATCACCCCAGCTTGCTTGCAAGCCCCAGGGGCCCGGGCAGTGATTTCCGAGGCCCCGAAGGAATCCTGCAACAGGCATTGCACACCCTGCCATCCATCTTCACCAAATAGGACGGGCATGTAAAACTCGTTGCACAAACCCGCTTATACTCAGAGCCTGGGAGGAGGTTGCTAATGGGCCAGATTTGGGGGTCTTGCCTTTTTGTCTATTTCAGAAGGATTTGTTTGTAAAATGAAGGCAAAAATGACAAATGTTGGGAAGGGGCAAATAAGGTCATTACATATAGTAGGAAAACACAAAATGTTGAGTGGGACTTGGCGACGCATGGAATCATCGGCTAATACTGGATGATGATGCCACTCTTCCTCCTCATAAACTCCCTTTTTAGGGAATAATGATCACTGATATTTATTGGGCACTTACCATGTAGCAGGCTCTGTTTTACGTACTTTTTTATATAGCAAGTTATTTATCTCCCCCACAACAGCCTAATGAAAGATGATATCACTGTCCCTATTCTCTAAATGAAGAAACTGAAGCCCAGAGCAGTCAAGTAATTTGTCCAATGTTGCAGAGCTCATAAATGTCAGATTAGCCTCTCCTAAGGTTACTTTGCTAATGTAAGGCCCTTAAGGCCATGCCAGGTCCTCTCAACAGTAATACTACTTTGTACTTCTCCCAGCACTCAAGCACGGGTCTGTATATTAAATATACTTATGAGGAAGGGAATACATTATTGAAAGACAACCCGCAGCAGCACACTTTCCTGTTAAGAAGCCCTTCAAGGCAGTGGCACATGCCTGTAATCCCAGTAAAAACAAAACAAAACAAAACAAAACAAAACAAAAACCTAGTATGGAAAAGAAGAAAAAGCCCTTCAATCAATAAAGATTTCAAAAAGAACCCCTTTAGCTGGGCATGGTAATACATGCCTATAATCCTAGTACTTGGGAGGCTGAGACCAGAGGATCGCAGGTTTGAGGCCATCCTCAGCAACTTATCCAGACCCTGTTTCAGAATAAAAAATAAAATAGGGCTATAGATATAACTGAAAGGTAGAATGCCTCTGGGTTCAACCTTTAGTATCAAAACCAAAACCAAACAAAACCAAACAACCTCTTTGATGTTTTATCTAAACTACTTGCCCTTCTCAGGGCACTAGCCTGAGAAGGGCAAGTAGTTTAGATAAAACTCCCCAGCACCTTTGTGGACCTCATCCAAGAGCTCAGCCGGACCTCTCCTCTGTCAACATTCTCTCACTCTCTTATTTTCGCACCTCGAGTTTTTCTATGCCCGGCATAAAATTACTAAAATGGGCTTTCAATTTAACATGGTTGTTCCTTATATGGTTTTGCTTGTTACATGGACCAAATCAAGTTCCAGAAACACGATTACACTGGGAAAGGCCACATGCTGGTCCTGGAGTCACCAGGGAGGGTTAGAGTGGTGGATAAACGAGACAACTTCTCAGTGAAAGATTTAAACTGTGGCTTCTCTCAGAGGAAGTACGGAGGCTGCGGCTGTCTTCCCACTGTGTCACAGCAGTAGACTCCCTGAACATCTTTCCTTCCCCTAACTCTCTCGGCCACCCCTCGCCCTAGCTGATGGCTGCGGCCAAGCGTCTGCTCTTGTAGAGGAAGGGAGGCCAGGACTTTCTGGTTCATGCACTGTCTCATTCACCCTGATTTTTTACTCTTACCTGATTTTTTACTCTAACCCTAACCCAAACCAGAAATTGGGGTGAATCTGAGGTGGCGCTGGCATGTCTGAAGCCCCAGGATTCTTTTGCAAGATCTCAGAAGCAACACTCCTCTGCCGTTTGTCTGCAACAGGGGCCACTCCAGATGACATGGGTCTCTTCCAAGTCCCCAGATGCTTAGGGTGGGTCCAAATTACACTGAAAAGGATCCGATGAATTTCCAGCCTGGTCCACACCCCTCAGTCCCGGAATTAAGTGACTCAGGGCTTCGGAAGATAACTTAGCTGCTAAGCCACCCCTGAGGGAGGGTGTTCCCATTGAAGGGGCTCTGCCACCTGGGAGCTGGGCGCAGGTTCTAGGCCTTTCCATCCCAGGTTTGACTTTCACCCTGAGTCTGGTTGTAGAAGTTGGCATTCTGCTACCTCATTTCTGTCTCAAACAGAATGACACTGCCACTTCTGTGAAGACTTTTTTTTTTTTTTTTGCAGTACTGGGGATTGAACCCAGGGGCATTCTACCTCCAAGCTACACCCCCAGCCCTATTTTTTTTTTTTATTCTTTATTTTGAAACAGGGTCTCACGAAGTTGCAGAGGGCCTCGCTAAGTAGCTGAGGCTGGCCGCAAACCTGGATACCCGGGTCTCAGCATCCCAAGTACTGGGATTACAAGCGTGCGCCACCACACCCAGCTTCTGTGAAGACTTCTTAGCCAGTCATGGTGTCCTTGACCACTCCCTCTCTTTAGCCAATTTTTTATATTGATTGATTGGTTGGTTGATTGATTTGGTACTGAGGGTTGAACCCAGGGGCATTCTACCTCTCAGCTACACCCCCATCCCTTTTTATTTTAAAACAGGGTCTCAGTAAGTTGCTAAGGATCTTGCTAAATTGCTGAGGCTGGCCTTGAACCTGCGATCCTCTTGTCTCAGCCTCCCAAATACTGGGATTACAGGCGTGCGCCACCATGCCTGGCTCAATTTTTAATTTATCAACCAAAGTAGAGAGAAGTAGGGTTGATGGCGTACATGGGATTTGGGAGTGCATGTGCACGGCCTGGAGTCTGCCTACAAGAGATTGCAGACCTGGCTCTCAGTAGCACACATGCTTTCTGTTCAAGTACACTTTCTGGTCTCAGTCCCTCATGCTGGGAACAAATGACTTGGGGACTTTAGCTAAGGAGTTGAGTTCTGTTCTTCCCACAGCTGACAGCAGCCCCTGAAGGGTGAAATAGACTCCCCTCAACCAGCAATGATGTAGCTCAGAAGGACCTTTTGAACCCCGAGTCAAAAATCTATGCAATGGGCTGGGCGTGGTGGCGCACGCTTGTAATCCCAGTACTTGGGAGGCGGAGACCGGAGGATCCGGGTTCGCGGCCAGCCTCAGCTACTTAGTGAGGCCCTCTGCAACTTCGCGAGACCCAGTTTCAAATTAAAGGATAAAAAAATAGGGCCGGGGGTGTAGCTCAGAGGTAGAATGCCCCTGGGTTCAATCCCCGGTACCGCAAAAAAAAAAAAAAAAAAATCTATGCAATGTCGCAGCCATGGGCATCTTGGAAGATGAGCTTCCAGATTCAACTGAGAACAGGCCGCGTGGTAGCCGGACACAGGAGGACCCTGGGTTCAGAGGACACACTGACATTGGTTGATGCTCCCAGCTGGGACTTCCTCATGTGGAAGAGCAAGTGCTTAGTGGCAGCAGGACCCTGGCAGTTCGATGATTTCCACTGTCACCAGCCATACACCCCGCAGGCCTCCCATGGCCGCTGCCGTGCTCACACCTTTAGGAAGCTGCTCTTTCATGTATACGTGTCTGCCTTTCACTCACAACATAGGTTTTCTTTTTATATTTTTCTGTTTTTTCACAGTGGTTGTATATTTATTTTAACTTAAAAAGTGCTATTGCTTTTTGAAAAAGTACACTTACGAATTATTTTGGAATTTCATGGAGTAATACCCTGAACCTTCCATTGACATATGCAAATCAAGTGCTGGTAAACATGGCGGGCGCAGGAATCCAAGGATTAGCGGGGGTGTGGCTGTGACCCTCCCCTTCACATCCCTGAGCTGATTAGTCCCTAACTGACCAATAAAGTAAAATAACACACTGTTCCAAAGGGCGCATGCCTCACCTTCTTAACCTGCACCGTGTGGTATCCCAGCCTGTGGGGTCTGCGCCTATGCTTTGCTGATCCACTTCTCCAGAACTGGTCCACAAGCAGGGACAAACAGGCCCGACAGGCTGCTGCCATCCGCCATTGATTCCCTCACCCGCTGGTGGCCCATGTGAATACCCTTAGAGGCAGGGTTCCTGTCCACCTTTACCCTAATGCCTTAACAAAATGAACACCCAGGATGGGTTGGAAGGATAAAATGAGTTACAGGCTGGTGGCTCATAGCCGGAAAGGTGTGGAAGGGGTTGCAAGGCCAGTTTCCTGTTCTGCCTTAGTGGCAGGGGAAGGGGCAGGTAGGTGTCCTGCTGGCTGTGTGCACGGGGTCCCAGGCATCTCTCACATCAGCTAAAAGCCCCTCTGATGCAGTGCCCACATGCTAATAATAATAATCCCTTCTTTTCCCTTCCACAGATACAAAGATTGAGGCCCAGCGCCTCTTGGTTGTCTAGGTCTCTGAGGGGTTTGACTCTAGCCTTAAGGTGACGTGTGGGGTTTGGCTTCGAGAGTGGAGAGCATGTGGGTAATGCAGGTGTTAAGTAAAGGTAGAAATAGCAACAAGAAGACTCAGCATGATTTAGCCATTTATTTGTCCACCTAATGCTTACTGAGAGCCTACTGTGTGCACTGGGGTTACAGCTCAGAACACAACAGATAGGGGCCCGGCTCCCGTGGAGCTGATATTCCAGGGTGATGGGACAGAGATGATCTGTGGTGAATAATAAACTATAGTGATAAGTGTTATAATGGAAATACAACAGCACGATGTGACAGACAGCACCCAAGGGATCGTTTCCTGCATAATGCCCATCAGGGAGAGAGGGAGATGATTTTTATCAAAGCATAGGGCTCCTCTGTCAAGGACATTAACATTTGTATTAGGCTGTACTGTTTCTGTGTGTGTGCACGAGTATGCATGTATGTCTACTGGGGCTCTCCCCACTAGCCAAAGTTGTTTTTCTTCTTGAGATTTAAGACATGTGTCTTAGTATGTCCAGGATGCTATAATAAAATACCTTAGACTGGGTAGTTAATAAACAAGAGGAATTTATTTCTCACAATTCTGGAGGCACCAGCACATCCAGGGTCTGATAAGGGCTCATTCCTCGCAGATGGTATCTTCCATGTTTTCTCATATGCCAGAAAAGGGTAAGGGAGCCTCCCCGCCCCCACCTCTTTTTTTGTTTTAGTGATACTAGCAATTGAACCCAGGGGCAGTCTACCTCTGGCTACACCCCCAGCCCTTTTTTATTTATTGTTTTGAAACAGGGTCTTGCTAGTTTGCTGAGAGTCTAATTAAGTTGCCAAGGCTAGTCTTGAACTTGCAATCCTCCTGTCTCAGCCTCCGAAGTACTGGGATTACAGGCATGAGCCACCACGCCTGGCTCCCAGCCTCTTTATGGAATGGCAGTAATCCCATTCGTGAAGGTGGAGCCCTCATGACTTCATCACTTCCTAAAGGCCCCGCCTCTTAGTACTATCACATTGGGTATTGGGTTCCAACATGAATTCTGGGGAATACCAACATTCAGACCGTGGCCATGAGTTTGGACTTGTCTTACTGAATGGTAAGGAGACCCTCAGGCTGGAGGACCCTCGGGCTGATTTACTTGTGAACCTTTCAATGGAAGGAGTTCAAAGGTGCCTTTGGGTCCTGTGAAGACTGAGAAGACAAAAAGAATCTGACTTGATATTTCCTGGCCCCCTTTCCTCTGCCTCAGAGCCCAGCTTGATGAATTCATGTTTGAACTTTCTGGAGAGAGTTGCTGCAGACAAAGCAGGAGAAACTTCTATCACTGAGAACTGTGAGAGCCACATGACCATAACAGCCTGGTTGTACATGGTGATGGGGGTGTTTTTCCAGTATAATAAGTGCTCGATCATGCTATTATTACCACTATTTCAGTGATGAAATATGAGACAGAAATAGGAAAGGGATGTTCTACTAAAATGTAGCCTTGTACTACAGCTCCTAGGCACCTAGCCCACCTTGGCATCTGCAAGGCCTTCCATGCTAGGAGGACAGGGGGGCCTGAATCCTCTGCACAGACAGCGGCCTCTCGCAGGAGAGCTGCCTGAAGAAGCCAGGAGGGCAGCCAGGATGGGTTGGCAGCCTTATCAGAAGGTGGAAAGTGGGCAAGAAGAGGCAGCTGCCACAAAGGCTCTGAGAGGACTCTTCATGGGCTTCTTGAAACTCTCAGAGTTGGAGGTGGGCCCACAGGTCAATTATGGCCTTGGGAATCCTAGAGATCTGGGTTCAAGATGAGCTCTGGCTCTTGCAGCCTCTGTGGCATTGAGCAAGTTATTGACCTCTCTTGGGAACTATGTCCTCATCTAGAAAATGCACACGATAATACTATCCATATGGTTATTGTGAGAATTCAATGAGATAATAATGTGCCTTATGCACATTATTAGCCCAATATATGGTATGCAGTTAGCACTTAATAACTAGCAGGTAGAGGCCCCAACATGGGAGCCCATTCCTACTCCCAGGCTGAACTGGTCTGGGGAAACTTGGGCTATGAACAACATGTTCTATTTGGCTTTCCCAGAGAATGATGGAGAGACTACTGGGTGCTCATGTTTCCAGGCCACAGAGGGTGGAGGACTCCATATGGACACGTGGCCAGGCTGGCAGGGAGAGGCTGGGAGCAGGGAGGGCTTCAGAGGAATGGCTCCTGTGCAGCTGCACAGGGCCCTGTGCTCGGAAGGGCCCCGTGCTTAGTGTAATGCTTTGCTGTTGCCATCTTGAAATTCTTAATATCTTTGAACTTGTGTTTTTTAAGAGAAGACTGATAGGACATTGGAGCCTGCATATGAATAAAGGAAACCCATGTAGGCGTGTGCATACCCACCATTCCTTGCTCGTTTGCACACAGCATCAATGATGCCGGTGAGCACAGCATGTGGGTACACTGTAGTGTGTGGGGTGCAGCCAGACTCAGCTTGAGGGCAAGATGAGGGCGTTTCATTCACAGCTGAGCTAGCTGGGTCCCCGCAATGACAAGAGGCCAGGCTGTGCACTCAAACCCCAACTTGCTTTGAATGCAGAAAGAAAGCAATGACAATCTGAGAAACAAAAATGACCAAGGAACCCTATCATACTCATTTTTTAGTTCTCTGTAATAGCCAGCCAGTTTCACTGAGAAAAAATGATGTAGAAGGAAAGGAAAAGATAGGCCATGTGGTTCTTTTTCCTTTCATTCTTTCCTTCTTTGTAAGCTGTAGGTAGAGTGTTATAGAATGTGCACATAGCAAGATGTGAAAAAAAAAGCAATTGCATTAATTTTGTGCAGTGTCTCAGCTGTTCTGGTAAGAATGAAATGCATAGGGGTATACAAGCTAGGAAATACAAACTCTATAACTATAGTGATTTTACATGTAAGTTAAATGCTCATATATTTGCATTTAAAGCAGGTACTCTACATTATAGAGATGAATGGTAAATTCATGCTGATAATTTAAAATGTTGATTTTTCTTAGAACAGCAAATAAATAGCAAACAAAACCCACTATGACAAATAGAGAGAGACCACGAAGAATGTATGAAATGAAAAAGGTTTTATTTTAGTACTTTTAAAGGCAGTTTTTCTCCTGCTTTTTGAACAAGGGGCTCTAGATTCCCATTTTTTTTTCTTTTGTGGTACTGGGGATTGAACCCAGGGGTATTCTACCTCTGAGCTACACCCCCAGCCCTTTTTATTTTGAAACAGGGTCTCACAAAGTTTCTGAGGATGACCATGAACCTGCAATCTTCCTGTCTCGGCCTCCCAAGGACTGGGATTACAGGTGTGTGCCATGGTGCCTGGCTTCCATTTTGCATTGGGCAAACAATGTAGCCTGTCCTGGTGGGAAGTTTATGTACATGTTGCAGGTTTTTAAAACTCTTTCCAAGTAACCATTGTTAGTCCAGGGGAGCCTTGGAGCCCTCCTCACCTCCCCTTTCCAAGGAGGAGACACCTGGACCATGGTCCAAGCAAAGGGTAGGACTGTGTGGTCAGAGGGAATCTGAATAGGAAAACAGCCTCCTCTTCCTTTCTTTGATTTCTCTTTCCTTTCCTTGAGATGAAGGTGCTGATCACTCTCAGCCAGCTTTTCAGTAAGGCTCCGGGACTGCCTATGGCCTGAAAAGACCTGGGCTCCTCCTACCCGACCAGGAGACAGCTTGGGAGCTTGTAGCCAAAGACCCAGTCAGGAATATGGTATTTTTTCCTTGTAAGTATATGTGTGTACTTGTGTATGGGCATGTATATGTGTGTATATATGTATATGTGCATGCATAGTGCATGTGCATGTGTACACATATGCATATGTATGTGTACACATGTGTGTGTACATTATGTGTATGTATATGTGTATGTGTATATGCATCACATGTGTGTATATGTGCGTGTGCATGTGTAGTATATGTATATGTGAATGTGCATGTGTATATGTATATGCATGTGTATTTATATGTGTGTGTGTATGTGTAGTGTATGTACATGTGAATGTGCATGTGCATGTGTGTGCATGTGTGTGCATATGTACACATGTAGTGTATGTAAATACAAATGTGCATTTGCATGTGTATGTGCATGCATATGTATATATGTGTGTACACGTGTAGTATATGTATATGTGAATGTGCATTTGTATTTGCATATGTATATGCATGTGTATCTCCCTCAGGGCTTATCTTCATAGTAGGTGCAGGTTCAAAGCTTTGGTGCTCTTGTTTAGGACCCCAAACTACCATCTCAGAGTGAGAGACCATGAGAGTCAGCTCCCAGAATGCCTCCCTGTGCCTTTCTCCCCTGGCTGGCTGTCAGCACTCCAGAGCTGTGGAGAAAGAGTGGTGAGGACTGATGAACTGGTGAGAGGCCCTGGGAGAGGCTGTGCAGGGAGGACGGGCCTCCCCCAGAGGAAGGCACAAGGGTGGGACTGTGAAGAGCCCTTCTGCTAACAGGCGAGTGAGGACAAGGGCATCCATCACCGCCGGCGGTGACACCACCACCGCTCCTCCTGTCAGCAGGGCTGGCCTCTCTCCTCACCTATGCTGGAGAGCAGGAGTCCAGGCATCCCGAGCAAGCGGGCCACACACCAGGACAGGGCCTTCCCAAGGCTGCCGTGGCGGCTCTCTCCTGCCTCCTGAGCACACGTGGGGTTTGTTTAAGCTCATTCTCTGCATGCAAAGAACTGTTCCCACCAGAGTGAAACAAAAGCCTTACAAATAATCAAACTCTTCACTGAGAGGAAGGGTCAGAGTTGCAGGTTTATCTTTCCATGGTACCATTTGGGGACAACGTGGGCTCCAAGGAATATGATTGGGAAAATTCATCCACTTGTGTTTTTATTATCTACTTATTTTATAAAAGAAGTCCTAGGACTCAAAGATGACTAAGACACAGTTCCTGTCCTCAAGAACTGACAGCTTAATAGGAAATAGGGTCATCAAATAAATACAACACTGTTGATGAGGCCATAATCCAGGCACCAGCAAAGAGCTGAAGTACATGAAAAAGAAGGTGCTGGCGCGGGGCAGATTGAGGGAAGGTGTCATGTGAAGTGGCGCACTAGCAGCGTCTAAGGATGTGTGGGAGTCCCCAGAGGCTGAAAGCAGGGAACGCAAATGTAAAGAGAGAGACATGTCCGTGAACATGGTAGGTGCAGAGACCTGGAGATTTGGGGAAGGTGAGATCAGCCCTTCTAGAGGGTGGGGGATGGGAGAGGGGGTGTGAAGGAGGAGGTGACAATCACTTTGGGCCTTTGCAGGTGGCAGTGTTTTGAGAGCTAGAGAAGGTGTTCTGGGAGATGAGATAGCACAGGCGGGGAGAAAAAAAACCCAGGGCTTCTTCAGATGATGGCAAAGTTTAGCTGGTGTTTAGAGAAAATAAATAGTAGAAATGGTTAGAAAGAGAGCTTGGCTAAGGAATTTGGACTTTTAATTCCGTGGGCAAATGAAAACCACTAAAGGTTTTCTGTTGCTAGTTTTGATGTCATTGTTGTTTCAAAGGTACAATATATATGCAATAAGATTCATCCCTTTTAGCATTCTATAAGTTTTGGCAAATGCACACAATCACGTAAATACCACAAAAATCAAGTTCCATTGTGCAGCTGGGTGTGGTGGCACACACCTGTAATCCTAGCACTTGGGAGACTGAGACAGGAGGATGACAGGTTGGAGGCCAACCTCAGTAACTTAGTGAGACCCTCAGCAACTTAGTGAGACTGTTTCAAAATAAAAAATAAAAAAGGGCTGGGGGTGTAGCTTGGAGGCAGAATGCCCCTAGGTTTAATCCCTAGTACAAAATTAATTAATTAATTCAATAGTTCCTTTATGCATCTTTGTAGCCAGTTCTCCTCCCACACCAGCCCCTCAAAACCATTCATCTCTTGTCCATCTTTATAGTTGTGCCTTTTCTAGAATGTCCTATAAGTGGGATCATATACAGGAAGTAGCTTCTTGAGTCTGGCTTCTTTCACTCAGAACAACACATCTGAGACTCATCCGTACTTCTGTATGTGTCAGTAGTTTGTTCCTCTGTTTTGCCCAGCAGCATTCATTGCATGGATATATCCATTGTTTCTATGTTCACCAGTTGAAGAATATTTGGATTATTTCTAGTTTCGGGCAATTATAAATAAACTCCCTGTCAGCATTCACGTACAGGTTTTTGTGTGAACATGAGTTTTCAGTTCATGTGGGGAAATAACCAAGTGAATAAAAGTAAAATTGCTGGTGGAGTAAGTATTACAAGCACATGTTTAACTTTGTTTTAAAGAGAACCTGGGGCTGGGGACGTAGCTCAGTGATAGAGCGCTTCCCTAGCATGCACAAGGCCCTGGGCTCAACCTACAGCACTGCAAGATACAAAACAACAAACAAACATTTCCAGAGTAGCAATAACATTTTGCACTCCCACCAGCAGGCTCTGAAAGCTCCAGTTATTCCGAATCCTCACCAGCAGGTGGGATTGTGTTTTTTTTAACCATTCTAACTGGTGTGTACTAGAATCTCATTGTGGTTTTAACTTGCATTTCCTTGCTGACGAGTGATGCTGAACGTCTTTTCATGGGTTCATTTGCCAGTCTCCTTTGGTGAAGGGTCTGTTCAAATCCACCAAAGTGACATGATCACAACTGTGCATTGGGAGATTATCCTGGCAGTGGTGCACAGCCTTGATGCTCCAAGTGTTGACGGAGGGCCAGCAGCTCCTGCAGCTCCCACGAGCCTGTCAGAAATGCAGCACCATGGCTTCATCCTAGCCCAACTGAACCAGAATCTGCCTTTGAACAAGATCCCCCAGATGATTTGTATACGTGTGAAACTTTAAGAAGAACTGGTATGGCCGGGCGTGGTGGTGCACCCTTGTAATCCCAGTACTTTGGGAGGCGGAGACCGGAGGATCCGGGTTTGCGGCCAGCCTCAGCT
>PVJS01020451.1:0-32563 GCA_004027185.1 Glis glis
TTTTTTATACTTTTATTATGAAACCGGGTCTCACGAAGTTGTGGAGGGCCTCATTAGGTAGAGAGAGAGAGAGAGAGAGAGAGAGAGAGAGAGAGAGAGAGACAGGGAGAGAGAGCAAGAGAGAGCGAGAGAGCTGAGGCTGGCCGCGAATCCGGATCCTCTGGTCTCCGCCTCCCAAAGTACCAGGATTACAAGCGTGCACCACCACGCCCAGCTTCCCAGCACTATTTTATTCTTATCTTGAAGTAGGGTCTCTCTAAATCGCTGAGGCTGTCCTCAAACCTGTGATCTTTCTGTCTCAGCCTCCCAAGTACTGGGATTACAGGCATGTGCTGTCATGCCCGGCTTCTGATGTGGATTTTGATGTTTCCTTCTCAAGTGGTGAATATCCTTTAGGGCGTATTTTCACAATTAGTCACTCAGTATCTGCTCCCTTTTCTTGCTGGTGGTCGTACCCCGCTTTGGCTTTGAGCCAGCTACCCTCTTCACTTCTAGCCCGTATGATTCATGGCACCCTAATTCTGCCCCTGGGCCTCAGGGGAGGAACACATGCCAGGGTCTATCTCTGGCCACCACTGGGGTCACTGCTGGCCATATGTACGTCATAGGCCCAGCCAGGGACAATGAGACTCAGTATCAGGTTTTCAGGACTCAAATTTCAGAAGGTAGGACTAGAAATGGGTCCATAGGTCTGGGATTGTTTTTGAACATGAACCAGATGTTATTTATAGTGATATCTACCTGGGGTACTTGGCCATTATGTGAACAATCACTTTCTCTCCCCTCATCCTCTGCTTTCTTTTTCAAGAATTTGAACTGAGCCAGGCATGGTGGTGCACACCTGTAATCCCAGTACTTGGGAGGCTGAGACAGGATTGCAGGGTTCAGGCCAGCTGCAGCAATTCAGCAAGACCCTCAGCAGCTTAGCAATGTCCTGTTACAAAATTTAAAAAAAAGGCTGGGGGTGTAGCTCGGAGGTAGAATGCCCCAGGGTTCAATTCCCCAGCACCACATATAAGCGAGAGGGAGAGAGCGAGAGATCGAGAGACCAAGAGAGTGAGAGAGAGAGCGGGAAAGAGAGAGCAGATATTTGAATTGGATTTTTTAAAGCTGCAATGGAAGGACATCTTAATATATCCTTCTGTGGTTATTAAATGAGCATCACTCAGCCAGGCGTGGTGGCTCACGCTTGTAATCCCAGTACTTGGGAGGGGGAGACAGGAGGATCCGGGTTCGCGGCCAGCCTCAGCTGCTTAGTGAGGCCCTCCGCAACTTCGTGCGACCCGGTTTCAAAATAAAGGATAAAAAAAATAGGGCCAGAGGTGTAGCTCGGAGGTAGAACGGCCCTGGGTTTAATCCCCGGCACCACACACACACAAAAAAAAATGGGCATCACTGTAAAAATGCTACCCAATCTTTTGGCAAGAATATAGGGAAATAGGCTTTCTCCTAGATAACTATGAAAATATAAATTGATATTTTATACATATATGTACATATATATGTATATAGTCCATGCCCTAGCACCCAAAAATTTTACTTTAAGAATCTTAAGTAAAGAATATGTGAGACAAATAAGTTAACAAGAGTAGCCATGATTGTCATTTAGAACAGTCAAAAATCAGAAGTAATCTAAATACACAATAGGAGACAAACTCGATAGTAAAACATTTATACAACACTAACTAAGCAGATTTTAAGTTACAAGACATACTAAAATGTTCATAAAATACCACTGAGCAAAATATAGATTATAAATCATAGGTATAGCTGATAAAATATAGATTTATATGCATGTAGAGAAAATGGGAAACTATTACCCAATGTATTACCAGTGGTGGTAACACCAGTATATTTTTAACTTTTTCCTTTTTGATTATTTAAAAAAGGAACATGTTTATCATGAATGACAAAATAACATTTAATATTTTTCAAGGCAGAATAATTTAACTATTGCATTACAAGAAAGTTTTAAAACAGAGGGAAAGACCACACCCATAATCCTATCACTGTAATACTGTTTTCTCATTTTCATATTGCAGAATATCTTTTTTTTTTGGCAGTCTTAACCTAACTATTGTTTTGCCTTTACATTATAGTTTTGGAGTATACCTACAATTTTGCATCTTGCTTTTCTCACCTAACATTTTGTTGGTGTTTAGGACTTTCCAACATCATTGTTAGATACTTCTATCCAACATTCATAATGCATAACATTCCATGGATTTGTTGTACGTCTTTATTTAACCATTCCCATATTGTTGGCCATTTAGGCTGTGTCCAATTATTCAAAAATAAACTCTGTATCGCTCTGTGTTTTGGATGGCTTCCTTCTGAGCACTTCCCAGGAGAGGACCCATTTCATCTTCTAAGGAAGGCCCCACCCCAAGGCACCCTGTGAATGACAGCAAGCTGGATGAACCCCACACACCTCCACCCCATCCCCACCTCCAACCCCAACCTCTCTCTCACCAGAATTCATCCTTACTGCAGAACCGCTGGGAGCATTTCTACCCATCCACTGCCCGGTCTACCATCTCAGGCCAATGGAAACAGAGAACCTCTGACACCTGGAAGGAAGAAGGCTAGGGCCAGGCCAAGGAGCAGGATGGCTCCTTCCAGTTACTCCTAAGTGCAGCTTAAGGCTTAGTGGCCATCATTCGAATCAATATCTGACTGGAGCCTGATTTTCTGAAGAGTTGACACATCTTATATTCAAGGCCAGAAAGAGGAGACTCTGTAATGGGCAGGGAGGGAGGGCCCTTCCCGGTGAGTGAGAGGGAAATGAAATAGAGAGAGGCTGGCCTTGGGTTAGGAGGCTTCAGTTCTACCAGCCAGATATGTGACTCTGAGAAGGTCTTCCCAAAACAATGGGACTAACGCTACCTGCCCTGCCTGTAATGCTGAGCACCTTCAGTGGGAAGATGAGAGAGAAAGCTCCTTGTAAACACTAGAGTGCTGTGTACACTGTTGAGAGGTCAAAACCGTCCATGTTTCCAAGGATAAGAAAATGACAGATTCCTCTGCTCATTATGCACCTAGTATCTGATGGTAGAGGGGTGAGTTCTTTCCTTTATTCCACATTTATTGAGTGCCTGCTGTGTGCAGGTACTATTTCAGGTACTTGGACTATGACAATGACATAGACCCTCTGTCCCTGGTGACATAGCCCATCTGGTATAGAATCACAATGATTCCTTCAGCCTAAATAAACACGCCTTCATGGATTTCTGTCTCTTTGGTATCTGTGCTGGTTAATTGTATGTGTTAATATGACTGGGCTATGGGATGCCCAGATAACTGGTAAAACATTATTTCTGGGAATGTCTGTGTGTTTCTAGAAATATTAGCATTTCAATCTGTGGACTGAGTAACAAAGATCACCCTCACTAATGTAGGCTGGCATCATCCAACCCAATGAGGGTCCAAATAGAGCAAAAAGGCAGAGGAAGGGCAAATCCTCCCTCCTCTGGAGCTGGAATATCCATATTCTCTGCCCTTGGACATCAGTTTTTCTGGTCCTAGGGCTTTCAGATTCAGGCTGGAACTTCCAGGACTGGTTCCCCTGGCTCTCAGGTCCTTGGGGTTTGGACTATAGCTCTCCTGGGCCTCCAGCTTGCAGACTGTGGGACGTGCAAGCCTCCATGACTGCATAAGCCTGTCCCTTGTGATGAATCCCTTCCTGTGTATCTACAGAGATCCTACTGATTCTGCTTCACCAAGGACCCTGACATACAGTTTCCCTCTTGTTCGCACTTGATAATCCAAGGTGACAATGGAACAGTGAGAAGAGATCGAGGACATTCTTTTACCAGAAGAAGGGAGCTCTGGGCAACACTTTATTTCAAACATGAGAGTGAAACAGAGAGAGAAGGAAAGAGAGAGAGAAGAGCCCCTGAACCCCATTCAGACTTAGACCTGGATTCATCCTCCACTCTCACTATGCTTGCTGTCCAGGAGTTGAGGAAGAATGCAAGGAGCTCTGATGTTTCTTTACCCTGCAAACCATCTTCCTCCAAGAGTCACCTGAAGCAGAAGAAAGATGAGGGGAGGAGAGAGTTACAAAACCTAATTACACATGGTGGGATGTCTGTAGGGAGACAGGTCTGTAGGGGAGGCTGGGAGAATAGACACCTGCAGAGCCCCAGAGGAGCAGATTCCTACAGAGATGGCTTTGGTAGCGGAGACCAGGTGCAGTAACGGGAGTGTGAAGCGCGTGCCCATGGAACACGAGGTCGGGGGAGGGAGGGGAGTGCGTCACAGGAGTTGAGTCATGGTGTCGGAGGCACTGGAGATGGGAAAGAGATGTTGGAGGTGGGGCAAGGGCCTTAGGGAGTGAGAGTGGGAGGCATGCTTTGGAAAATGCCAGGTAGTTTGAGTGTAGGTTGTAAGAGGCTGGGATTGGTGGAGGTGTAGGGTGGAGGAGGAAAATGTGCTGGAGATGAATTCTCTTGAGAGGAAGTAATAGCAAACATGATTGCAGCCACTCAGCTCTGAATGCTCTGGGTGATACTAACAGATTTGAGTAGGCAAGAGATGAAAAGCTTAGGCTTAACGGTGGTAGATAAGAACTGAGACCAGGGAGGTTTTGGGGAAAAACCCCACATATCTTTGGAAAAAACAAATTCAACAGCTATAGGATACAGGGTGACCAGTTACCTGCCTGTAGAACCCACTCCAGGAGCAGTTAAAACCCCACTGTACTCAGTCAAAGAGTGGCCCCACAAAATTCATGTCCACCCAGAACCTCAGAATGTGACTGTATCCATCAGCATTCTTGTAGCTATAATCTAAAGATTGACCACGTAACCAGGCGTGGTGGTGCATGCTTGTAATCCCAGTACTTGGGAGGCTGAGACAAGAGGATTGGAGGTTCAAAGCCAGCCTAAGCAACTTAGTAAGGCTGTCAGCAACTTAGTGAGACTCTGTTTCCAAATAAGAAAAAAAAATAGGACTGGGGGTGTAGCCCAAAGGTAGCAGGCCCTTGGGTTTCATCCCCAGTATCTCACACACACACACACACACACACACACACACACACACACAGATTGACTATTGACCATGTAACTTAGAGGAAAGAAGATTTATTTTCTTAAGGTTTCAGGTTCAGTCCATGTGAGGCTAGAGGCCGCAGATCTCAGGGCAGGGCGACAGGAAGTGGAAAAAGGGAGAGCACGTGGACTGTGCTCACATCATAGAGGCCTGAAGCAAGAGAGAGCAGGGGGAGGAGGAGCCATATATAATCTCCAAAGCCACACCTCCAGGGACCGCCTCCTCCAGCCACACCCTATCCACCCAGGTATATCCATTACGATGGATTTATCCACTTCTGGGTTACAACCCTCATGACTCAATTATATCAACCCTGAATATTAATAAATGAGCTCTTTAGAGGACATATTATATCTATCACAGTGACCTTATTTAAAAATAGGGTCTTTGCAGATGCATTTAGTTCACTTAAGTTGGGGGTCATACTGAGTTCAGGTGGGTCATATATCTAATATGGCTGCTGTCTTGATAAGAGGAAAAGATACAGAGAGACATAGAGAAAGAAGGTCGAGATGGAAGGGATATGTCTACACACTGAGGAGCACCAAGCATTGCCAGAAATCAGCAGAAGTTCGGAAGAGGCGAGGGAGGAACCTTCTCTAGAGCCTTTGTTTTGTTTTGTTTTGTTTTTTTGGTACTGGGAATTGAACCCAGGGGCATTCTACCTCTGAGCTCCACCCCCAGCCCTATCTTTTTATTCTTTATTTTCAAAACAGGGTCTCACTAAGTTGTGGAGGGCCTCACTAAGTAGCTGATGCTGGCCACGAACTGGGCCCCTGCGGTCTCAGCCTCCCAAGTCCTGGGATTACAAGCGTGTGCTACCACGCCTGGCTTTTCTCTAGAGCCTTTGGAGTAGCAAGGCCTTGTCAAGGGCTTGATTTCAGAATTCTGGTCTCCAGAATTGTAAAAGAATAAACTTCTGTCTTTGAAACCACTTCATCTTCACATGGTGCCTTGTTACAGAAGTTCTAGGAAGGCAACACACCATCCCCAAGACGCTTGGTTCTGTGCGTGCCCGAACGTGAACATGTCAACAATGGAGAGAGGTCTCCAGAGGTCCTCGTGCAGGGACCAGTGGGTGAGAGGGACATGATAGACCAGTGGAGAAGAAGAAAGAGCCAAACCTGCAAATGTGAGGCCAACCTCCACCCTGAGCGGTCCCTGGATAAAGTGCTCCAGTAACTCTGAACAAAAAGGATGCATGGCCACTGTGAATTGTGCTGCTATGAACATGGGTATGCATATATTACTGTAGTTTTCTAGTTTCAATCCCTTTGGTATGATACCCAGTAGTGGTATAGCTGGATCATATGGTGGATCCATTCCCAGTTTTCTGAGGAATCTCCACACTGATCTCCATAGTGGTTGAACTAGTTTGCAATCCCAGGTGTCCATCAACAGACGAGTGGATTACAAAATTGTGGAAAATACACACAATGGAATTCTACTCAGCAATAAAGAAGAACAAAATAACATCATTTGCAAGAAAATGGAAGGATTTGGAGAACATTATGTTAAGTGAGATCAGCCAATCACAAAAAGAGAAGGGTCATATGTTTTCATTAATATGCACAACCTAGGGAGTAGTGGGGACACACAAGGGACTCCGGTTGATAATGGAGAACCCTCAGTGGGGCAAGGGAAGTGGTACGAGGGAAAGGGAAGGGCAAGAAAGAAGCGAATCAGTGGAATTACTATCATAAACAATGTGTACATATGGAAAAAAAAAAAGGATGCACAGCATGCGTTCACCTCCCTCGCTGGGGCAAATCCATTCTCCCCTGCCTCACAGGGCTTCCCAAACCCCAAAGCCCTCCATTAGAACTGTAAACACTTTCATAAATGCCTGCCACAGAAAAAAATGGGACTGCCTCTGGTCATTCTTATTTACCACCCTTATTTTAGAAACAAAATTAATTTGTACGGTGTATCAACGTGCATATACCCCGAAGTGGAGAAATCCAACAAGCCAGAAAGTAAATGTTCAACAACAAACTCTATGGATAATTTTTTTTTTTTGGCTAAGAAGAAACAGAGACGACATGGATCAAGGATTCTGGGATTGGTAATTCCAGTTCTGGAGTTGTGGAGTCAGGTGGACCCAGACCTGAGAATTCTCACCTGTAAACATAAGGGGGGTGGGACTGCGTAAGCTAAGGTCCTTTCTCTGAGAGAGGGGCTGGGCTGAAACAACCATTTTTCAAGGCCCCCCAGGTTAGGCGGTTGACAATTATACCCCCGCAGTACCATGGCCACCCACTGGCCATCACAACTTGTCAATAAAGATGGCACAGCTGCCACTTCCTCCTCTCAGCCACAAGAACTCTTCAGGACTTGTAGGCATGTGTCCACAGTGCTGAAGTCAGCCAGGAGGGTCTGCAGAGGCTGTCTTCATCCACTAAGCATGCAAGAAGAAACTGAGGCTCGGGGAGGATGATCTAATGCCCAGTGTCCCTGAGCCCCACTGTAGTAGAATCAGGATCTGGTAGAGCCAGCTGAGGCACAGCTGGGCTCCAGTGTGGCTGTTCATGGTGCCAGGGCACCTCTCCTTTCTGCTACTCTGACTTCAGGTCAAGCATCTTCCCAAGCCCTTCTCAAAATCATACACAAAAGGATTTGGCTTACATGTGTTCCTTTTTTCCTCCCCATCACAGGAACCAGCTTCTAAGTCTCTGATGTCTGACACCTTCACGGTCCTCAACCATGATGCTCATATTGGAAGCAGTCCCTGCTGTATTTACTTATTTGCATTTATTGGAGGGGAACTGGGGATTGAACCCAGGGACATTCCACCTCTGAGCTACACCCCCAACCCTTTATTTTGAAACAGGATCTCTAAGTTGCTGAAGGTTAGCCAAGTTGCTCAGGCTGGCCTCGATCCTGCAATCCTCCTATCTCAGCTTCCCAAGTACTGGGAACACAGGTGTGCACCCCCATACCTGGCTCCCTGCTGTATTTAAACCCTGCAAGACTACCCCTAGCTTATCTGATCTCAACATGTATTGAGAACCAGCTGTGTTGTGAGAGACAACATTTGGCATTTTTCAAAGAAGAGTGAAGACAGTCCCTTGCTCCTGAGGGCTGCTGGCAATCAGAGATTTCTGACTAGAGAAGCGTCAACATCTTGGGGATCTTTTTAAAATCAACAGCTTCCTGCATCCCCTTGGGAAGAGGGTGCTGTGGGTCTGAGGTTGTGTTACAGGTCCCACTGCTCTGGACCTTCTTGGATCAATGGGTTCAAGTGATCTCTTCCGGCAATGGATTCGCCCAAGATCACTCTCAGACCTGTTGATAGCTTGTTCTTGTCCAGGGAAGGAGTTTTTGTTTTGTTTTGCTTTTTTTCTCTTTAGCAGCATTGAATTCCCATCCCTTCCCTTCACTCTTGGCATGCCTGTGCTTTAGTTTATAAGAAAGATGACTCAGCACTGACTCTTGCTGTTTTCCCAGCCCACCTCTCCAATCCTCAACTAACTGGCGCTCTTTTCATCTCCTCAGCTTCCTCTGGGGTGGGGGTGGGAGAATAAAAACTCTGAGGATTTCTTACTGGCGCTCCCCTCCCCGATTTTATATCCACACCACAACATACTTCTCATTCTTTTTTCCCTTTTAGGTACTTAAGTATAAAACTCAGCCCCTATATCCAAGCTTATTACACATTAGCTCACAAAGCACCCTTCTGCAAACTGGTGGGGTCTTTGCCAGGGAGGGCAAGATTTATGGCCCCAAATAACCACAGTATGATAAAAAGGACCTTTCTTTTTCAGGGTTAAATGTTTCCAACTTCTCTTTCTGTCATACTTTTCAGGGAGAAGAAAAAGATATGTCTTCACCTATCATGGGCTCCCCAACCTGGATCCTAACAGCGACTTGAGCTTGCCCCTTGGTTTTCTGTGTCTGCCTCGTCTGCATCCCTGCCCTTCATTTGCAATCCAGAGGTGCTGCGGTGTGTTCCAGGCCTCTGCTTATTCTGGTGAGCATTTAAGACTCACATGGAATAGACTGAATGCTCAGCGGAGGCTATCTTCCCAGCAAAAAAATAAAAATACATTAAGAGGAGATGCCACAGCCCAGCAGCTTCATACAAGTACTTTGGAATATATTTTGCATCTCTCCCCCAAGAATCCACATTTGCACACTACCTGCGGTTGCCTCAAATTCAGAGAACTGTGCTTTCTCTTTGGGGACAATACCTCCTTAGACCTCCCTGCTCCTGTGCCAACGTCACAAGCATTTCCTTCCAAAGGGTGCCCTGGCTCTCTGATTCCGCATGTCCCAAGTGGAACCAACCAGCTCCTCTCAGAAACCTGTCCCCCAACCTGTCCCCCGGCCTTGCTACTTGCTGTCATATAATTTCCAAAATCCCCTTTGTAATCATGCTGTGCTTGTTCCCAAGCACAAATGAACTGAGATAATTTATTGTGTCCTTTCTTTTAATCCCCCAAGGTACAAAGCAGAGCACACTAAATACTCAATAAATACTGAACTGAAAGGAATGCACTTAAGCATAAGGTTGTTTGGAAATGCAAAGAGGCAAGGGATTATACTCTTTTAACCTTCATTACAATTATTACTTTACAGAAAATGCTTTGACGATGACAATACCCGGTCTCTGTATACGACTTTCCAACACACGTTCACACTCATGGTCTCACTGCACTTCCAACCCCAAAGTAGTTTCGGAAAATGTTTGCAGTCCAAAGATCTGAATCTGAGCCTCAATTTTACTTCTTACTAGCTTACCAAACACAAAGACACAATTTGATCTGTCTGAATCAAACCCAGATGATAATAATTGTTCACAGGGTCTATAAGATTTAAAAAATGAAAACCTGTGTGCAAAAGTGCATTATATTATAAGCCAGTGGTCTTCACTAACACTCTATCTTTCTCAAAAGCACCTGTTAGAGGTGACAGTTTTTTTCTTGTGGCCCTACTGTGTGTGATCCTATTTCCCAGTAGGCACCATTGAAACAATGCCACCGGACTTTATTAATTTCTGTAGTCTCCAAATATCACACAGTGCAGTTGCTCAAAAATTATTCATTGAATGAAAGGATGAACTTTTAGCACATGTGGTCATTTGGGTCATGTTTGCACCCCTATTTTCAGTGAAAGTCTCTCATTTGGTTGGGGTGTCCCTCCCTAGTTGTCTTCTGAATTCTGATCAAACTGAAAGAGTGTGCTTAATTTTGCAAGGACAATTAAAAAACAATTCTCACATATTTGTTTAGACTTTTTTTTTGCAGTACTGGGGATTGAGCCCAGGGGCATTCTACCTCTGAGCTATACCCCCCAGCCCTATTTTTTATTCTTTATTTTGAAACTGGGTCTTACTAAGTTGTGGAGGGCCTCACTAAGAAGCTGAGGCTGGCCGCGAACCTGCGATCCTCCTATCTCAGCCTCCCAAGGACTGGGATTACAAGCATGCATCACCATGCCTAGCTCCTGTTTAGACGTTTGCCTTTAAAAACAACTATATGCCAGGCATGGTGGCACACACCTGTAATCTCAGTACTTGGAAGGCTGAGACAGGAGGATCTCAGATTCAAGACCAGCTTCAGCAACATAGCTAGACCCTGTTTCAAAATAAAAATTAAAAAGGGCTGGGGGTATAGCTCAGAGGTAGAATGCCCCTGGGTTCAATCCCCTGTGCCAAAAATAAAGCAAAAAACAACTATATATTTATAGTTGGTTTGTTGATTTTGTTGTTTGTGCATTAAATATACATGGAAGAATTATTCTAAGAAAAGCTTAGGGTGGGGAACTGGATCTGATTATGAAATATTGGTCTTTTGTTCCTGACTAACAAAAAGCAGATAGCTAATCAATTTTCCAAGAAGTCATTTGTTGCTGGAAATTAAGCTGAAATTTTATCTCTAGTTATAACACATGAAATGTGAAGTTTTGCTTTTTTTTCCTCTCCCCCCACTCCTTTAGGAATATTGCTGCTCTACTCCTCCTTCCAAGAAGACCCTTAATTCATACACGGGTCCAGCTCCTCTCACTCATTGAAATTTAGTAGTTGGGGCCTGCCTCCAACCCATAAAACCGACCTGTCACTGTGGAATAACTCACACAGGGCTGGGGGTGGGGAGAAATCAACGGAGAAGAAGCCAGATGAGAAATGCAACTAGGGCAGGACAGGACCCATCATTTGCAAAAAGTCCACAGCAGAGTTTCCCCATCCGCCCCGCGTGTGCCTGATTGGAAATCAGGATGCCAAGGACGCATGATCATTCAGCGTCTCCTAGCTCCACGGAGCCCAAAGCTTCGCTCGCCGATGCTCAGGCGTGTTGCCCGCTGACCTTTTATGGGTTGCAACCCGCATGCCTGACGAACTGATTGGTTCCAGCTGCAGCTATATTTTCTCCTTTCCTTGTTACTTAATTGATCCTGGCTGTGCCTGGTCCTGCAGCGAAGCCTTCTCAGACCTGGCAACACATGCTATATATCCTGTGTGCACTCCTGTGTCCTGACAAGGAACATAAAAATCAGAGATGGCAGGAGACAAGGGGAGGGAAAAGTCAGGGGCAGCACTCTGAATGCAAATAACCGGGCTGCCTTGGTGGGTCCTGCCTCCACTGGCCGCTGCTCCAGGGACCAACCGACTTTCTCCCTACAGACGACATAGCTCTGGAGCGTCGAGATTCAGGTTTTCTCTTTAAGAACTGTAATCACGCCAGGCGTGGTGGCTCATGGTTGTAATCCCAGTACTTGGGAGGCTGAGACTGGAGGATCCCTGTTCACAGCCAGCCTCAGCTGCTTAGTGAGGCCCTCTGCAACTTAGTGAGACCCTGTTTCAAAATAAAGAATAAAAAATAGCTCAAAGGTAGAATGCCCCTGGGTTCAATCTCTGGTACCAAAAAAAAAAAAAATAAAATAACTGTTATCACCGACAGCCTTTAAAGACAAAAGAAAAAAAAACAGAACAACAAATGGTTTTCCTCGCTTATTCTTTGTTCTTTGGCCATGAATATTAAGCTCCTTCTAAATACTTGCCATAGTCCATGGCCTCCAGGGAAACAGGTGAATTTAGACAGACTTCCTGCTCTGTTGTAACTCTGTCTTACAAAGGACAGAGACACACAAATAGCAAAAGTACTGTGGGACACTCGCTGATCTACAGCAGCAGTTCTTAATGTAGGATGAGACAGACCCCCACGTATTTCCAACACCCTTTCAGAGGGTCTGCCAGGTCCAAACTCTTTTCCTAATAAAGCTAACATGTCATTTGTCTCTTCCACCTTCATTCTCTCACGAGTGTCCAGTGGATTTTGCCAGAGACGACGGAGCGCAGAAGCACAGAGGACAATCCAGTTGTCTCCCATTAAACCTGACACGGAGGAGATTTGCAAAATGTCACATAATGTCGCACTCTGTATCATTATTTTGTCATGATGAATATACATATTTTTCATAAAAATGTATTATTTATGTCATTGTATAATTGATTTGCTCTTTTTTTAATGACTTAATAAACGTGTAAAGAATTCTCTGAATTAATTGCTAATATAGTATAGGTTGATAGGTACAACACACATCAACAAAAACTCTTTGGGGATCTCAATAATTTTGAAATAGTGTAAGACTGTCAAGAAGCTGCAAAAAATAGAACTGAGAGACCCTATCTATCCATTGCCCAACTTCCCCAAATAACAATACCTTCTATTTTTATAGTCCATTGTCAAAACCAGAAAATTGACGTGGATTTAGTATTATTAGCTATACATCTCACTTGTATCATTTTTACTTGTGTATGTTTGCCTATGTGTTCAAAGTCCTTCAAAATTTTATTGCACCTACAGATTCACACAACAGCTACCTTGACAGCAGACAGAGCTGTTCCTTTACAACAAAGAACCTTTTTCATGTTACCCTTTCATAGTCTCATCCTCCTCCCAACTCTAATTCCTGATAACCATGGATCTATTCTCTATCACTATAATTCTGCCACTTCTAGAATATATGCAAGTGGAATCTTGCAGTATACAAACCACTGAGATAGGCTTTTCTCTGTTTAGCATAATGCTTTTGAGATCCAGCCCTGAAGTGATGAGTCTCCATAGTTCTTTGCTTTTTTTTGCTAAGTAGTATTCCATTCAGCGGATGTTCCAGCTTGCATATTCATTTACTCATTTAAGGACATTTGCATTATTTTTAGCATTTGGTGATTACAAATAAAGCTACTGAATCTATCTGTGTGTAGGTGTTGGTGTATACATAGTTTTTATTTCTCTATGCTAAATATCTAGGACATGTGTTTGCTGGGTCATATGAGGGGATATACGTAGCTGTATAAAAAACCACCTAGAGCCGGGCGTGGTGGCGCACGCTTGTAATCCCAGTACTTTGGGAGGCGGAGACTGGAGGATCCGGGTTCCCCGTGCGCATGCGTTCTCTCTTTCTCTCTCTCTCTCTCCCTCTCTCCCTCCCTCCCTCCCTCCCTGTCTCTCTCTCTACCTAGTGAGGCCCTCCGCAACTTCGTGAGACCCGGTTTCAAAATAAAGGATAAAAAAATAGGGCCGGGGGTGTAGCACGGAGGTAGAACGCCCCTGGGTTCAATCCCCGGTACCGCAAAAAAAAAAAAAAGAGACCACCTAGTGTTCCCAGTGTGGCTGTACTGGGTTCCATCCTCATCAACACTTCATAAAAGACCCAGCAGCTTCACACCCTCATCATCACTTCTTCTTGTCGGCATGTTTTGTTTTGGCCATTCTAGTGGACGCGTAATGGCATCTCACTGTAGCTTTAATTTGAATTCCCCTAAGTGCTAATGATGTTGAACTTCTTTTCTATGTGCTTATCCGTGTACATCCTTGGGTGGGCGCCTGTTCACGTCTTTTGCTTATGTATGTTCGTATTGTTTATTGTCTTACTGTTGAGTTCAAAGAGTTCTTTATGTTCTGGATATGTCTTTTGAAAGATGCATGATTCACAACTATTTTCTTCCAGTTTATGGATTTTTTTATCCTCTAAACAAGATCTTTCACAGAGCAAGAGTTTTAAATTTTGACGAAATCCAATTTGTTGATTAAAAAACATATAGATCATGCCTTGAGTGTCAAGTGTAAGAACTCTTTGCCTAGCCCTAGGTCAAATAAGATTTTCTCAGAAATAATTTTGAAGTGTGTGAAGCGTTCTAAGACCATAAGGTTTACAAACCACAAGCCTAGGGGCGGGTGTGTGGCTGTGTGTGCAATGTTTTCAGAGTGTACACAAAGGATCTTCTCTTGGAACTCGTTTGTAAAGAAGAGGATGAAAATGGTAAGAGAAGAAAGAGAGCCAGACTTCACAGAGAGGGTGAATCCCCAGTTGGGATGAGCGGCTCATCATAGGGGCTGGATCTGGGTCTTGGGCCTTTCATTCTCTCTTTCTTCATTTATTTTTTATGTTTACTTATTTTTTATTTTTGGTACTGGGGATTGAAGCCAGGGGGTGTTCTACCTCCAAGCTATACCTCCAACTCTTTTTTATTTCTTATTTTGAAACAGGGACTTGCTAAATTGCTGAGGCTGGTGGCCTTGAACCTCCTATCCTCCTGTCTCAGCTCCCAACTACTGGAATGACAGGTGTGTGCCATGCCTGGCAGTCAGCTTCCTTTTAATCATCCTTTCCCTCGTCCTGATCCTTCTTCATTCAGTTGCTGGGGGCCTCACTAAGTTGCTGAGGCTAGCCTCGAACCTACTATCCTCCTGTCTCAGCCTCCTAAGTAGCTGGGATTATAGTCGTGTACCACCGCACCCGGCGCCCCCCTGTTTTTTATATCCCTAATGCTTGGTGTTGAGGCCAGCAACAGGAGGGATGAGACAATGGCAACTGAGAGAGTGCAAGCAACAGAGCAAACTAGAACAGCCGTGAAAATTCATGATGTGCTCAGGCCCAACAAGCCTTCCAGAGCCACAAATACAGGTGAGGACAGAGAGGCAGGAGCAGCGGTGGGAGATGGGGCAGACGAGGTGGGAGAGAGAGGTTGGCTGTGAACGGACCTTTTGTGCTTTGCCAAAGAACACTTCTATATCCTTGTCCTAATACTTCCAGATTATAGCTTATTGTAATTAGTTAATTGCAATAAAACATTTTGTCAGATAACAAAGATTATCCAGCACTAGCTACAGAATCAAGATCCCATTGAAGCAGGACAAGGAACAAACTGACATGTTTGCTTCCTGGGCATCAGGCACGAGAGTACACACCTCGTAGCTCCCCCAGGAGCAGGGGCAGCCAGATTTCCATCAGAAGGCTTCCCTTTTGGCTTACTCAGCCTCCCTTGCAAGGGGGCATGGCGGGTGAGATCTAAGCGCCAGTGAAGTTGGTGCTGCCTGCAGACATCTCCGTGCCAGTCCTCTGTGCTCTTTCCTTCTCCTCTCACTTGAAGAAACTGGGGCTGGTGACCCGGGTTATGTCAAGAGTGGGGCAAAATGGGGCTTGGACTCTGCATTGGATGAGAACTGCCCACACCAGGAGCATTTCTTTGGGGATTTTTATGAGCAAGAAATAAACTCCGGCTAGGTAAAGCCATTCACATTAAGAATTTTGTTATAGCAGCTAACATGACTAAATTGACATACTCCTTGGGGGGTGTGGTCGTTCTTTCTGTGTCTCTCCTGCTTCTGACACCCACTAGAGCTGTCTTCGTAGGAGAGCAAGCACCATTCCAGTTAGCTAAAAAAAAGATGCATCTATTCAGTGTCATGACCAAACTATTACATTTAGCAATCAACAGCATGAGAGAAAGAAAGAAAGAAGAAAGAAAGAAAGAAAGAGAGAGAGAGAGAGAGAGAGAGAGAGAGAGAGAAAGAAAGAAAGAAAGAAAGAAAGAAAGAAAGAAAGAATATTACATTAAAACCCTTTTCTTAGGATCTTTCCATTTTCCACAGAACAGAAACTAAAGCTGTTATGCAATTAGTCACATTCTTTTTTTTTCTGTTTCTTCATAAGCATGAGTGTTGTCTAAGACATGTCTTCTTTCTTTGTAGCAGCCGGGCCACCAACACTGTGCGTGGCTGAGTCCACACATCTGCTGTAACCTGTAGCTTCCCGGTCACATCTCTGGCTGCACTTTCCTGCTCAGCTTTGCTTCCTGCAGAATTAAAACCTTCTGCCATTGCCATAGCTACTGCTGCTGCTGCTGGAACCACCATAGCCATGTCGGTTTCGCGGTTTGGCAATGTATTGGCACCTCCAGTGCCAGGGGAGCGGAGCTTCTGCCTCCAAAATTTCCTCCCTTTGTGTGTGCAAAATTTGAAGATTGATTGTTGTAACTGCCCAAATCACTGTGGCTTCCACCGCCTTGAAAATTGCTTCCATCATTACCAAATTCGCAGCAGCCATCCCCTGCCATCCCCTTATCCAACATGATGACTGCCACCAAAGCCACCATGGCCACTGAAGTTTCTCCCATCACCGACATTGTCCTACCACCAAAACTGCCTTTGTGACCACCATCTACGTTTCAGGAACCACTCTGACCCTTAGCTCGACGAAGCACTAGCCAGCTCTTATTTCCATTGCTTTCCTAACTTCACAGTGTGGTCACTCACAGCGTGATCTGCCTGCCTGCCTGCCTGCCTTCCTACCTTTCTTTCATGTGCTATTTTATTTTTTACTTTTATTGATGCAATGTCATTATACATCATGATAAGATTCGATATGATACAAACATACATGCATGCACCACTTGGTGTATTTCCCTCTGTATACTCAACACCCCTCCTTCCTCCCTCCCCATACATGTTAGGGAGATTGGTGGTGAAACCTTGTATGGATGGAGAATTATTTGAACTGTCCCCTTCCTTAGTCTTCATCTTTTTCTTCCCACCTCCCTCCCCCAATCCCCTTCCACTACTCTACTGTTTTCTCTCCTCATTTGACTGAAGTCCCTTTTGCTTCCCATTTTTGTTCTAGCTTCAACATATAAGAGCAAACATTTGACCCTTGACTTTCCGAGACTGGCTAATCTCACTTAACATAATATTCTCTAGTTTCACTCGTTTTCCTGCAAATAGCATAATTTTGTTCTTTTTTTATGGCCAAGTAAATTCCATTGTGTTTATATATATACCACATTTTCTTTATCCACATTTTCTTTATCCATTCGTCTGCTGATGGACACCTGGGTTGATTCTATAATTTGGCTAATGTGAGTTGTGCTGCTATAAACATGGATGTGCCTGTATCACTATAGCATTCTGACAGTAATTCTTTTGGATAAAAACTGAGGTGTGGTTATGGCTGGGTCCTATGGTGGCTCCTTCCTGGTCTTTTGAGGAACCTCCAGGCTAGAGTCATGGTCATTGAAGGTTACCAGCATAAAGCCCCTCTTCTTGTCCCTGCCTTGGCCAGCCATGATTTCAATCACTTCAATTCCCATGTTGTTAAAAATAACTTCATAGGTGATGTTCTTTGGGATCTTCGGTGCCACCAACAGAGATCTTTTCCACAGTGAAATGTCCCTGGTCTTTGAGAATCTTCTCCTGGTCCCATTACCCTTCTACACACCTTGTGTGACTTTGCATTCATGGCTGCGTCCTCCTTGTCCCCGTGGTGTAAATGACAAGCCCAAAGCCCCTGGAGCACTTGGTGTTAGGATCTCTCTTTCTGACACAGCCCAGGAGTGCTCCCCATGGCTCAGAGTGGCTCCCCACACTCCCAGCAGCTGTTTCGAAGCTCAGCGCTCTGATGAAGAACGATTCTGGCTCCTCGAAGACTCTGCCTTTGACATGACGGCGAGAGGAAGAGGAACTCTGATGATGCTTCCTTGGTGGCAGGAAGGTCGGTTGGATCTTTAGGCATCGTTCACTGATTCCAGCCAAAGCTGCAGGCCAGGCAGCTTCCGGAACCACCTGGCAAATGCCAAGTTCTTCAAGGTCAGCTGAAATTACCTGCTGAGATGATCTCCCTTGGCTTTCTAGTAAGGGCCACAGTGGGGGGAGGAGGAGGAGGAGGAATGGCTCCACTCCTTAAAAATGCATTCAGGACCCTTTATAATCTGACCCTTTCTCACCTCCCTCCCTTCATTTTCCATGTCTGGGTTCCATTGTCTTCAAGCTCTTCCCATAGTACATATGAGTGAAGGTTCTTTGTCTCAGTTACCTTCTCTTTAAAATGGGACATAAATATGATAATGAAAAACTTATGAAATAATAATAATAATAATAATAAAACTTACACAAACAACTTTGTAAATTGTGAGAATTAAGTGAACAGTAGCTGGCCCACAGTGAGTATTCGACATTGCTAATTACAATGATGTTTTGTTTTATTCTTCACTTTTATAAACCACCTACACATAAGTCTATTTTGTTTTGAGAGTTGGAAGAGATGCCAAAATATCTCTGTGTCTCTTATTTTATGGAGATACTCAGAGAAGCTCAGTGACTTGCCCAAGGCTATTCAAATAGTAAGGAACTGAACTGGGCTTCTAACCCAGGCCCTGTGTCTCAGAATTGTGTGTGCATGCGTGTGTGTGTGTGTGTGTGTGTGTGTGTGTGTGTGTGTTCAGCTCTCTTTCTGCTATTTTCTTTAATCCCCCTTTTCCTTCAACTAATCTACTTCTTTAGCATGGATCATTCATTGCTCTCCTTTCTTTCAACATCTATACATAACCCTCATTTGCATTTATCTACAATGGTTCTTGTCACTAGCAACAAGCGGCCTCCCCACTGCTGGGGAGTAAGGTTTACCATGGGGGGTAAGGTTTATTCATCACAAGAAATGCTTACTCTTCCCTGCATCTGCCAACATGCACACAGAGTGGGATCTTGCACCAACCCTCTCTGAGCAGAATTCTTATAAATCAGGGCATGAATAACTAGGTACTAGAGCAACTAGGGCACTGTAGTCACAGTATCTTCTCTTCTTAAAAATTGAACTGAAAAGCAAAAACTATAAAAGGCCATAGCCCGATTCTCCCTGAGATAGAATCACCTTTATTTGTTCGTTCTTCTCATTTGTACATCTAGCATTTATTGAACACCTATTATGTGTCTGTTCTTGTTCTGGGGAATAAACAGATGAAGCATAATGCTTCCTGTCGAGGAGTTTCTGTCCAGAGAGACAAACACAGCAGTGATATCATGTCCTGCATACACAGATGACATGCAAATATGTTCAGTGTAATTTGATGAGTGCTGTAATTACACAGCCACGTCCGTGACCAGCCTTCTGTTGCATTAATGCCACGTGCAGTGTCACTTTTGTGTTAGTAGGTATACTACAGAATGAAGGTCAGAAAGCAAAGTGCTCTGGGATCACAGAAAATGGAACAGCCTAGACTTCTAGATGGGAGGATGGTGAAAGCTCAATAGAGAGTTAATACTTAGGATGGATTTTGAAGGATGAGTTGAAGTCCACAGGCAGAGAAGGGGAGGAGGTTATTTTAGGTAGAGTCACAGCATGCTCAGAGATAGAATTGCCAAGAAATAGCCCTAAAAAATGAAATGATAACCCAGATCGGAATAGTGATTTACACTATGGCCACAAGGCAAGGAAGGGCTGATTAGTGATCATATAAATGCTGCAGGAGTGGACACCGATGGCTGTGGAGGGGGAGGGGATAGCTCCAAGCTCACAGGAAGCTTCATGGAGAAGGTCAAGCTTGCAGCAAAAAAAAAAAGAGAGAGAGAGAGAGAGAAGTATCTGCAGAGACCAAAGATGTTCCAGGCTTTTCCTTTTAATACACTGGGATAGAATTCTTTAAACCTGAGTACTGACAAAGTTGTCTTGGGGATATTTGTTAGCCTGGGAAATGGGCTCCTTCCACTTCTTGGAGATATGGAAGACAACTATTCTTTTATACATACTTGTATGGAAACCCTTAGGTTTCCATCTCACATGGGCTCAGAGTTCCCAAGCAGAGCCTTCAGGCTAATGCTTCTTGCTACACTGAAGGGGGGCTTGGCAGTCCCTTCTGTAGAATTCCTCATGGACCACATCTGGCCAAGCATCAGGGCATATTGTCCCTCCCCTCCCAATTGCCATAAGATAGAGAGAGGAAAAAGAGGATTGCCATTCAGATAGAGTATGGCTAGAAAATCTGTATTTCATGTAAGCACATCGGTTCATGCTGCTTTTTTTGGTTCTTTTTGTCAGCAAAAATTAAAAGAACAAAGAATACTACTGAATAATTGGATAGAATTAATTTTAAAGCAGAGTTTCTTTTTTAATCCAATTGTTGCCACGTTTTAAGTTTCCACTTAGTGGAAAGGGCTCAGGGCTCTCAGAGTGTACATACCATAAAAACCTTAAAAATATTTTTAAACCAAACAGATCAGCAATAGCTTTAGGCTCCCTTGCAAAAAAAAAAAAAAATACATCATAGGCAGATGATTTTCACTGAAAGGCAGATAGGACAATGGGCAAAAGAAGGAAATGAGATGATTTTAAGGGAAGGTTGGTAGAGGGAAGGAGAATTAATGAAGGAAAAACTTATACTGACATTGTTATGTACATATGTGAAATTACCAATGCTAATAATCTCAATATCATGTATGGGGGAGGGGAAGGAGTGGGGAGGTAGTGTGGGGAGGGAGAGATCACCAAGTGTTATGTGCCTGTATGTCCTTATCTGAACTTCATTATGATGTGAGACTACAGAGACTACAATGCACCAATAAAATTTATATATATATATATATATATATATATATATATATGAAAAGTTTGTATTTGGCAGCCAGTAGAAGTTGACACTTGTCCCTTCTCAGATCAAGGCATGGAATGCCCTCTAATTTCCTGTTCTTGTGTGTGTGTGTGTATGTGTGTGTGTGTGTGTGTGTGTGGTACTGGGGATTGAACCCAGGAATATTCTACCTTTGAGCTATACATCTAGCCCTGTTTTATTTTTTTTATTTTGAAACAGGGTCTCACTAAGTTGTGAAAGGCCTCACTAAGCTGCTGAGGCTGGTCATGAACCTGAACCTGAGATTCTCCTGTCTCAGCCTCTCAAGTACTGGGATTAGAAGCATGTACAACTATGCTCAGCTTAATTTCCTATTCTTTATGGCTAGAAAATGGAACTCTGCCCATAGATTTTCAAATAGAAAATTTCCATGTTTGCTTTTTCACCAAAGCCTTCTAACTGGCTTCTCCCCTGTCTTTCCTGACATTCCTAAGAGGAACCCATCCCGGGAAAAGCAGGCATCTTGATTGAGCCCCTGGCATACACCAGCCACTGTGCCAAGCACCTAGGATGTAAACACATGAGAAATCATTCCTGACCAGAGGGTGCAGCCATTATCGCGTGAGGCAGGAGAGTTGGATGTGTTAGGAAGGAAAGGGAGGATGCTCAGCCCAACCTAGGATGCCAAGGTCCTGGGTGACGGGACATCCTGAGTTCAGAAAAGAGGAACCAACCCATCAGCCGGGTTTGGGATGGGTTTGTACATAGAGAAAGGTGCTGCATTTGGAGAGAGCAATGGGTAGCCTGGAGTCTACTGGCACCCAGAAGTAGTTTCCAACTCCTGGAGCACAGAGCACCCCAGTAAGGGAGGAGAGCGTTGTTGGAGACAACTGGAGGCCAGATGTGCAGAGCCTCAACATCTGATGATAGAAAAGCTGGGTATCTATTAGGATCCTGGCAAGAAACTGAAGAAACTGCTCTCAGAGCAAGTCAAGGGATGTTAAAGGATCCAAACACTAGCAACAGGAGAATCCAGTGACACTCCTGGGCCCAAGGGAGCAAGGGAAGAAAACAGCGAGACCTGGTAGCAGTGGTGGGGGGTGGTGTCATCCACCAGGAGATGTTGTATAGAAGGGACCCAGGCCAGCCACGCTAGAAGCCCGGTACTACAGTGGGAGAGGGAGGTCAAGGATGCTGCACCTCCCACTCTGTCTTCCTGCCCTGTCTCCACCCAGCACCCCACCCCATTGCCCAAACCAACCAGGAGCCCGAAGGTGAGGGAGCTGGGGGAGGCAGAGTCGGCCCACAGGATGCAAGGCTCCCAGTTTCCAGGTTCTGTATCCAAAATGCAGCTAGAATCAGTGTGGACCTTCATACAGATACGAGATACTTAAACATTTTAAAAACTTGGTATTTGTATACCAAGGGAGACATGGTGCTTAGATATTACATACAGGTAAATCCCGCCATAATCAACTTCATGTAACAACTGAGTGATTTTCCTATATTTCTTTAAAAAGTGTTCTTATTGATTAAAAAAAATAAAAACCCACCTCTGCGGTGTTTTAGATACAGTTCTATTCACCCTATATGCCCTTGATATTTATTGGACCCGATGACTGGTGTATGGAAATTTAGTGGGGTTTTCTTTAGTGACATGTTTAGGCACAGGAAGTTGGGGGGATAATGCTGGATGCAGAACTGAGAAGGGCAGCATTTGCTGAAACTCGCTGTATGCCATGTTTTTTTGTTTGCTTTTTTTTGTATTTTTGTTTGTTTGTTTGTTTCACATGCTGTAGATGAGGTTCCATCAGAGGCTCATTAGCTAATGGACCCAGGATTCAAAATCATGTCTTTCTAACACAAAAGCTATGTTCTTTTTGCAAAACCACAATGACTTTGTGTTAAAATGTGACGTTGGAGCCTGGCGTGGTGGCTCATGCTTGTAATCCCACTACTTGGGAGGTTGAGACTGGAGAATCGCAGGTTTGCAGCAAGCCTCAGCTACTTAGTGAGGCCCTCCACAACTTAGTGAGACCCTGTTTCAAAATAAAGAATAAAAAAATAGGGCTGGGGGTATAGCTCGGAGGTAGAATGCCCCTGGGTTCAATCCCCAGTACAGCAAAAAAAAAAAAAAAAAAGTGATGTGGCTTTATAAGCCAAAAATCCATGTCAGAAAATGGGCAAAAATATCTTCTTTTCTCTTTTTTCCACTGCTACTGGTCCCTAAATTCCATGTACTATAGACAACATCTCATTCATATCCAATCCCTGATGCTTTCTTTGGAAAACGAATCTTCTATGATAAACAGTATAACTTTAGTTTTTCAATAACTATTAAATAGATCAGCACTGAAAAGAAACATCTTTTTGTAGGGACCATCTGTGTGAAGAATTTCTATGAGAAGACAACAAAAGCCTGCTTTTATAGGTTCCTAAGGAAGAGACCAGCTGTATTATATAGAGTTATTTCTTCTCAGGGATTACACCCATAAAACATGATCTAAAAAGAATACAAAAGTGAGGCATATGAGTTCTATTTTACCTGTTCAGGCTCTAGGACCGTATGAGGTTTAAAGTTCTGGAAAATGTTATCTTCCCTGGATTCACATTTTACTGTGGAATCCAGTTTGTCCTCACATGCTTAACCTGAAAAACCATCAACATAACTATTATGGAAGAAAGGAAATGTCCCCATGACTTGACAATTGACACATACTGCCGTTCTAAAGAGCAGCGTTAGTGTTAAATCAGTTGGTGAGACCAGATGTTTCCACGGGCTCTCCCTGGTTATTCGTTCATTAAAGTCTATATTTTAAAACCATCTGAATTTCCAGGTATTTCATGGAGCATTATTTACTACACAAGCTCCTGCTTAATTTCTCTTTAAAGCTTCAAATTTAAAGAATGGGCCCAAGTCAAGAGCTTCATCCAGTGTTTTATACACACAATAGGACACATGACAGATGTGAGCCTGTCTGGCCACGACTATTCTTAAGCCATCTCTTTGAGTGTCTTCCTCCTATCTGGACTCTTATTTTATGGCTCATACATCTCTTCTCCCAGCTGCTATGCTATTCATTCAGTTATCAAACACACACTGCGCATCTCACAATATGTTTCTTCTCCACACCTGTGTCTTGGAATTTTCACATCAAACTCTTGCTACACTGAACCACTGCGGTCCCAACAAGCTATTTTCACTCAGTAGAACCTTCAGGTTTTGTAAAAGTCATGAACATATAGCTTTGATATCCTGTGAGCCAGATATTGAACTAATTGTATTGATGGAATTAAGAAGTTACGAATGGCGCACTTTGGCATAGCTAAGTCTGGAGAGGGACTGTGAAGTGCCATTTAGATCAGTGTCCCATCAAGTGTGTGAGCCCAAGCAATGCTCCAGTGTGACTCTTAGGACCCCTGACTGAAATGCCTTCTGCCAACCTCTTTCTCTTGGGAAACCCAAATTTAAGTTCAGCTAGGACCCAGCTATCCCCACAAAGCCCCTTCCTTCTGATGAGGTAGAATATAAGAGATAAAAATTTTAGGTAGAAAGGAGACAATGGGAAGGAATATAGTTTTAAAATATGGAAAGTTTGTGATTTCTAACTCTACCTTATAGGGTGTGTTCTGTCTTAGGCAGAAGTCTCAATGAGTCCATACCCTTAATCACAATGGCCCCTCTCCCCACCTGAGATCCCTGAGATGCTTAGTGTAACCAAAGGGTCCATGAGGAAGACAAAGGTCAGACACCAGCCAGCTACCACCCTTCGGTTGCCAGGGAACCTGAAGATTAAGAGGAAGTCCAGACCTTCACCATGCAACCCCACCTACCCCCTCACGGGGGTTCTATAAAAGAACTGAAAAAGCCGAAAAGGTTCTCTTGCTTGGATGACTCTCGTTCTTGGGCACAGAAAGACTCGCTCTCCCCTCTTGAGTTGGCCCACATCTCCCTGAACCTGTATCCCACCTTTCTTGAATTAAACCTTTGCCTTTTCTCTGACGGCACGTGTTGAAATTCTTTTCATCATGGAGGCCAAGAACCCACAGAATTCTCGTCTCTTCCCCTGACCCACCCTTCCTTCCTTCCTTCCTTCCTTCCTTCCTTCCTTCCTTCCTTCCTTCTTTCCCTCCTACCCTCCCTCCCTTTCCTTCTTTCCTGAAAATTTGAACATATGCAAAAGTAGAAAGAATATTTAATGAATGCCCGTGTCCCACCCATCAGCTCAACTCACAGCAACACTATCATCTCAAGTTCAAGGTCATTTCCACTGTGGACCCACACAAGGAGCTCCAAAGGATCACACAAGGACTTTATCCAAAGGACCAGCAGGAGCCCTTGACAGATTTTAAACAGGGAAATGGCACAATCAAATTTGCTTTTCAGCATAAACCACTCTGATCTTGCCCTAGAGGGCAGGTGAGTTAGAGGTAAGACTAGCTTCAGGGACCCCAGGAAGGAAGGTGATGCTGGCAAGTAAGTAGAAATTTAAAATGCGTGAATGGGTGGGGTAAGCAGTGGTCCTGCTATGGGAGGCCTGTGGGGAAGGGGATGAGAAGCTCCTCCCCTGGGAGTTAGAGAAGATGACAAGCTTTGAGTTTGTTCTAGAAGCAAAGTTAAGACAAGCAGCTCTAACTGTATTCCAGTGCAAAGAGTTTACCCAGCAAAGAATGTTTATGGCACATTGATAATTAAACTTGACCCTCCATTCTCCATGCACCACTGACCTTCAGTTGAAAAGACCTAGCATATGTATGTTGTTATTTTAATGAACAGCATTTCCCCCGCACCTCCATGCAAACCCCAGCAAGTCTATGAGGTTCTCGAAGAGCCATTACCATGGGCGCTCACACTTCCAGCGTAAAACCTCAAATGAATGCTTCTCGCAACTACTTTGCCTTCTCATCAAGGCTGTTCAAATGTCAGTGGTTTTAGCACTGAGCTTAACCTTTACGCATTTTCACCAATGTTTCAGCAACACAGACTGTGCTGAATTTCTCTTACGGTGGCTGGCGGGTGGGAATGTTTAATACACAGACTTACAAGCCGAGAATCTCAGCAGCTCCGTCGAACTGTCTTGCAGACATCTCCCATGTTTGCGTGCTTGCAATGAGTCCAGACTGCCAGATCACACCCAAACACCAGGTACATAATAGACACTCACTTCTTCCCACATTCAACAAAACATTTACCAAGAGCCTTAGAAGGGATGAGTGCTCTTAAGGGCATAAGGATGTAAGACTGGATGAAGCAAAGTGCCTGCTTTCATGGAGTTATATTCTAGTCAAAAGAGACAGGCCACTAGATGAATAATTGATCAAGTGGTGATTAGTGCTGTATAGAAAAATTAATTGTGTAAGAAGGCTAAAGAACACTGGAATGGATGGAAACTATATGCCAGGGGATTCTAGTGAATGTGGAAATCCTATTCATGTGAGTGACCAAGAAAGAGTCTTAGTTACTTTTTTTACTTCAGAAATATTGGAAGGAAGCCGGGCGTGGTGGCTCATGCTTTTAATCCCAGTACTTAGGAGGCTGAGACAGGAGGACTGCAGGTTCAAGGCCAGCCTCACTACTTAGTGAGGCCCTCCACAATTTAGTGAGAGAGAACCTGTTTAAAAATACAGAACAAAAAAATAGGACTAGGGGTGTATCTCAGAGGTAGCATGGGATCAATCCCTAGTACTGAAAAAAAATCTAAATTTTCTATGTTGGAACTGTCTTGCTAATGGAAATTTTCTAATAGAAAATAACCACTTGAATCTAGTTTTTATATGAACCAGTCTTTTTATTTGAAAAATATTGCATGAATATGCTAAAAACCTAAAGGATACAGAGGACACACATGAACAGTGGGCTGCTATCATGCCCCAAACTCAGTTTTTCTTCCAAGAACCAACTCTTGTTAACCATTGCATATGCTTCCAGAAGACTTATATATAAGCACAAGTATTTATTATATAAATACTTTGGAAGGATCTTATAGTTTGGATTTAACATGTCCCCCAGGCCTCACATGGTAGATAAGGCAGCCATGTGTGAGATGGAACTTGGTGGCTGGGGAGGGGTCCCTGGGGGCATGGCTGGGGACAATGTGTATGTCCCAGGCCCTGCCCACCTATAGCATCTGCTCTCTGACCCTCTCTCCGCTGCCCACCATGATGCCCTGAGGATGTGTAGCCAAGGATCCTGCTTGGGGCCCCCAAATGGACTATGACCTCAGAAATCTCCAGAACTGAGAGCAAATGAAACTTCTTCTTCCTCTAAATTTTGCTTGTCAGGTGTTGAAATGAAGGGCTTTATCTTAAAAATCAGAAGCCCTTACATCTCTTCTGGGTTTAAAAGCAATGTTAGAACAATTCTGGGGTTTTGCTTTGGATTGCTCTATGTTCCGTGATTGTTGAGAACAACAGAGGATTTGCCTCTTTAGTAGAGATGCTGTCGGAAGCAGTTAAAGAGGGAGCCACTTTGTAAGTGACGGCTGTTCATCTAGTTCTAGCTGCTGGTGTCCCTCGTCCCCTATCCCAGTCACCTGGCTCTGTAGCTCACTCAACATGGTTGACTAGCTGTCTCTCACAGGCATTACCCCGTTCTTCCTTGTTATGAGAACTCCCATCAGTTCAGTTGGAGATACTAGTTGGCAGTATGTCTCAAAGGTTGCTTTGTAATTGGTCGAGAACAATCTGTGCACTTTCCCTCCCATTTGCAAAAGACTGGTTTCAAAGCAGGTATGTGGCACAGTCCCATGCTGCCACATGAAAAGAACTCCCTCTCCCTTTCTGTTTCGGGACATGATCATGTGGGGACTCCTCATGTGCAACTGTGAGAGCCATCTTCATGTCTCGTTACGAGAAGCATCACTGCCCCACCGGAGCTGGCCAACTGGAAAGATAAAAGCAGCTTGGGCCTGGCGACACTGTCCACCTGCTATCCCATACTCGCTCCGGACACAGGAAAGCAACGGCCCTGGCTCGTTTAGCCATTTTCAGTTCACTATCCTGATACTTGCAGCTAAAAGCATTCTACATGATATAGCTCCAAAACCATCCCAAGTTCTCTTTTTTCCAACACCCGTCGAATACACTTCTAAAACTAGACCTTCCTTTCCATAGCCTCGTCCAACTAGTTCTTTAGTTTCCCTGAAGCCGCTGTCCCTGTCACCAGCTCAGATATCTGGCTCCCATTCTGTTCCCACCAGGCATCTGGGAAGAACCAGAGTGTAGACGGTGAAGCAGCCACAGCTCACCCCCCAAGTCACATCGTGTGGCATAGATTCAATCATTTTCCATTTGTTCATCAAGAACTTATTCTGTGCTCACTGTATACTGGGAACTGTATTCATACAGGACTATAACTACAAATAAGGCAAACATTCCGTTAGCGAGTTTATCGTCTCCCATATGGTCAAATAATCATACAATCAATGTGCAATTTCGAACTGTGAGACAGAGTATGAAGAAAAGCACAGGGTGCTCAGTGGCGAGTGAGCAGGAGGAAGAGAGGTGCGTCAGGAAGAAGGGCTCCTCCACCTGGGACCCCAGTTCCAGAGGATCCCTGAACCGGGATAGAAAAAGTATTATAGCTTTAGCAGGGCGTGGTGGTGCACACCTGTAATCCCAGTACTTGGGAGGCTGACACAGGAGGATCACAGGTCGAGGTCAGCCTCGGCAACTTAGCAAGATCCTCAGCAATTTAGTGAGACCCTCAGCAACTTAGTGAGACCATTTCAAAATAAAATAAAAAGGGCTCAGAGGTGGAACGCCCTTGGGTTCAATCCCCAGTACAAGAAGAAGGAGGAGAAGGAGAAAGAGGAGGAGGAAAAAGAGGAGGAGAAGGAGGAGGAAGAGGAGGAGGAGAAGGAGGAGAATTACAACCTTATTCTCACTGCCCTCCAACTATAATTTAGCATTTCTTTTAATGTAGCCAACTAAGGCAGTGGTATTACATTCATTACAGAAATCTTAAAATAATAGTTACATTTACTACTACTTTGAAGTTATTTTATTGTACCTACCACAAGATCCTGAAATTCAATGGGTTAATAAAGAAGCACAAATACATTCCAATGCTACACTTTAGAAAATACTTTGATAATGTATTTCAGTAAAATTGCACTCCTGAATATTTTATGGATTGAAAAGCATTATTCTTAGGAGGTCCATAGGTTTCATCAGATTGCCAAAGGGATCTTTGGCATAAAAATGCTTAAGAATCCTTTTTTAAATTTTGTTTTATCTTATTTGTGATATAACTGGGTGAGTTACTAAGAAAAATTGGTCTCAGCATCTTCTTCCCCTTCTACTATTCCTAGGTCTTCCCCGTGCTTCCAAAGACCCATATATGGGGTCATTCCTAGCAGCAGTTCTTTTTGCAGTCCTATGGAGAGGTGCCAGGACCTGGTGCCCATGGCTGAACAGCTGGGCAGTGCTGGGCACAACCTCAGCGCCCACCCCCCAAAGCACAGCAGAGGGTGAACCCTCTGAGCTAGGACTGTGAGCACTGCAGCAGGGACCTCGATGTTCTGAAGACCAGAGACCCTGGACACTGCCTAAGCCGGGCTCACCAGATAACAAGGAACAGAAAGGGAATTCCTGGCCTTCCTGGTAAGTTGAGACTTAATTTCTGATTTATTTTATTTAATTATTATTACTACTACTACTACTACTACTACTACTACTACTATTAATTTTGAGTGTGTATGTGGTACTAGGGATGAAACCCAGGGGCATTCTACCTCTGAGCTATACCCCCAGCCCTATTTTATTTTTATTTTTATTTTTATTTATTTATTTAGTTAGTTTTTGTCATACTGGGAATTGAACCCAGGGGCATTCTATGCCCCCAGCCTTATTTTTTATTATTTATTTTGAAACAGGGTCTCACTAAGTTGCAGAGGACCTCACTAAGTAGCTTAGACTGGCCGCGAACCCGGATCCTCCTGTCTCAGCCTCCCAAGTACTGGGATTACAAGCGTGCACCACCACAACAGGCTCCCAGCCTTATTTGTTATTCTTTATTTTGAAATAGGGTCTCACTAAATTGCTGAGGACCTTGATAAGTTGCTGAGGCTGGCCTCAAACCTGCAATCCTCTTGTCTCAGCTTCCCAAGTACTGGGATTACAGGCACGCACCACCACGCCAGGCAAATTCTGTTTTTTAAATAAATATAATGTGCCATGTCTTATCTCCAACTGCTGTATCTGGATTAAATTCATGCCTGCTTTCCTGAGAACTAAAGGTTGGGTAAGAGTTAACTGATAGGGTTGGCGGGGACAGGGCTGTTCTTGGCAGAAGGCAGGTACGTGAAGGCCCGGATGTGAGGAGAGCCTAGCTGGTGGCAGGAAGGCCTCTGAGCCTCAGGGAAGACAGGAGAGACAGGAGGCAGACAGGCCATGGAGCCTTCCTCACCGCAGGCCATGGGAGGGAGGGCAGCTCAAGTGTGTGTTTAGGGTGGGGTCAGCAGAAAGCAAAGGTGTGAAATGAGGAAGTTTGCGTTTTGCTTAAAGCTCTTCAGCCGAAGCTTACGAGAGCCTCAGAGAAAGACAGCATGGATAAGCAGGGCTCCTTAGAAACCTTAGAAACCAGCTGCAATTGTCCAGTAAGAGGTGATGGTGGCTTGGGCTGGAGGGCAACAGAGAAGGTGATGATGCGTAGTTAGAGCTTGTTAGCCAGAGTAACTTGTTAGCTAGAGTGACTCCATATTTGTTACTCAGAATGACCTCAAACCTGTCCCTAAAACAGGGAAGTTGGCCTTGAAAAAATTAAACCAGGACATTGGCAGGATAGTTAACAGATTATCGTTAACAACATATTGTAACTTATTGTTATTGTCTTGCTAACCGCCTATTCTTGCTTCTGTACTTTCGCTATGCTTGGCTTGCTTGGCGTACCTGAATACTATGGGAACCATAGAGGCTTCCCACCCCCTGCTGTGGAAACCTGCCATGGGAACCTCAGTTTCCCCCTGAGCTTGTATTGTATCTTACCCTATATAAGAAAATGCTGGAGGGCAGTCAAGTACTGCACTTGGCTTTCATGCCTGTGTAGTCTTACTGGCCAGTAATAAAGACTCTCATTTAACAACTTTGGTGCTCTGATTGGTCTTGACTGGGATGCTACCTTGCAATAGAAGAGCAGTGAGGAACTCAAGGAGCAGGAAATACAGCGGATGAGACCTGGAGGACGAGAGGCCACCGTGAGACTCACTGCATGGAGACCTGGTGCTCTGGCAGGGGGCTTAGTCCCTGAGGTAAGGCGCCCGGGGGTGGGCAGGAGAAGGGAGTGGAATCAGGAATTTAGTCATGATAATGTTGAAAATGAGGTGCTGTTGCTACCTAGCTGAGGCCGAATAAATAGTTGGACAAGTGGGTGCGAGAGAGGAATATCCATTAGGGTATGGATGCAAGCGAAGGTCTTTCCGCCTTCAGATTTCCAGCCGCCCTCTATAATCCTTCACCTTCACACAGGATGATGATGATGATGACAGAGGAAACTGTTCATTGACAAGAACTTTGTTCTAGGCACTTTGGCATATTATTTCATTCAATAATTATAACACTGTAGTTTGATTATTATCTTATTTTATGACTGAGAAACCGAGGCCTAAGTTATATGGAGGATCAATGGCAGAGGCATGATACACCCAGATAATATTTTCCGTAAAGGGGGAGCACTCATTATATTCACCTTCTAGGATTTTTATGAAGATTAAACTTGAAATGATAATAACTGACATTTCTGAAGCCCCTATGATATGCCAGACTCTTGTTTTAAAGGCTCCTTTGTTTAATCCCTGAGGCAACATTATGAGATAAATACTGCTATAATTACCCTCATTTTAGAGATGAGGAAATGGAAGTGCAGAGGAATTAAATAATTTGCTTATGGTCGCTAAGTAGAAGCCAAGATTGGGACCCAAGCAGTCTGGTTCCGGAGTTCATTGTCTTGGCCACTGTGTCACACCATTTCATATCCACAAAGTGTGGAGGTAGTTTTGCCACATGACAACCATTCACTGGTAGAGCCCAAGAAATTAAAACAAATTTGCTTTGGGTCTTAAGCAAGGACACTGATCCTTTTTAAACAATGAAAAGCTAAGCCCTCATTTGCGTTAAAGGCTAATATCTGATATGGAAGAAGACCTGCCACAAAGGACATGCTCAAAAATGTTTGTTAAACAAATAAATAAATGGACAGGTCCTGTATGAGCAGTAAACTAATTAGAATATAAGATCTGCTCTGCCCCTGTCTCTTAGATCGGTCCCTTGGAAACATCTGTTCTTAGATCTCAGTTCACTCATCTGTAAACATGTTGGTTGAAGCATTAAAAAGGGCAAATGGTGCACACGCTACACACTCTCACTCCCTACTTCTGCCCCCAGGACAGACATGGCTAATCTATCGCAGCACTGTTTCCAATGATCCCCAGCCACCTTCCAGGCTTTGTTCTTGGAAATCATAAGGATGCCACCCGAGACGCAACCTGTTAGCTGACCCTGAACTCCATGACCCCTCAAAGACCCTTCCAGCCCTGACATCTCGCTGTTCCCTGAGATCAAGTCCTGCTCTCTCCGGATCTTCTTCTGCACGGATCTGCTGCCTTCAGTTGTCTTCACTCATGCCCAGATCCCCGAGGGGGAGTGGGAGCCATGTGCTGAAAGGACTCCAATTTGTTCCCACATCTGACTGGTGACGTGTGTATTAGACAGGGTTCTCTAGATTAACAGAATACACAGAATGAGTATATTTTTTAAAAAAGGGATTTATCAGATGGCTTACAGTTTGCAGCAATGTAGTCCCAGGTTCTGACTGCACGTGGAGGGTCAGAGGAACCAGTAGCTGGTCGAACGGTCTAAGAGCTGGAGTCTTAGGATTGGAGCAACCACTAATTC